>CM057455.1:256617500-256802500 GCA_016271365.2 Neoceratodus forsteri | reverse complement strand
TTCAATTTTCCTTAACAATTTTTCTGTTGCCTGCATCTCATCCCAAATCCACATGTATGGGATGATGGTCTTTTATATGAGTAGCACTTTCCTCGCCTACAGTAAGATTTCCAAAGGTCCAACTTTGGTTCCAGGCTAATCAGCTGTTCCTAAATGCCAGAAAGACTGTTCCATGTCCTTCAGCACTAGACAGAGGCTATCTAAACTTCAGTCCCCTGTCTTCCACACCTTGGATGGTACACCAGTTGAAAATGTTATTACCTTTAGATACCTTGGGGTTTGGCTTGACCATCACCTGGACTTTTCAGCACAAGTGAATGCTATCCAAAACAACCTACATCCCAAGCTTGGTGCTCTATATAGGAACAAGGATTGCATTCCATGAGATGCCTGCTGGGCAATTGTGCAGAAAATGATCCTCCCCACCTTTGACTATGCTGGCATGGTCTACTGTTCCAACCTAAAACTACCCTGACCAGGTTGCCCCCCATTTCAACCCCTTTGCCACTTTATTCTTTCCTGGCTCACTTGTACTCATCACATATAAAGCACTTTCTCTCCCATCCTTGAGTCCAGACGCCTGTCCCATACTGCCACTTTCATGGCAAAATTCTGGACTGGAAATCTTCCTCCTATCTCTCTTCCTCCATCTCTGCTTCTACCCAATGCACCTACTCCCCTGCAACTCTGATCTAAGATCCTTTGCTATCCCCCACTGGCCAATCTGCCTTCTCTTCCGCTGCCCTCAACTGTAGAATGCTCTCCCTTACATCCATTATGCCACTTCACACTTCTCTCTCTCCTCCTTACTACATGTCTACACAGCCTCTACCTGCTCCTGCCATATCCTCCCAGACTCACTTCACACACTGCCTCCTCATCTCCTCCTAATCCCTACCCTCAGACTTTGGCTTACCTAGGCCTCTGTTCTGTCTGGTGCCACCCCCACGTAATGCTCATTCACATGGGCCTCCTAAGACTAAACCTCTCTAACTGGACATTTCTGTTACCCTAACTATCTCTTTGTCTTTTGTTTTATGTATTATTGACTGTATAGGTACACCTACATCTACCATGTACTTATTCTGCCTGTATATTATTTTATTTTTTGATTTAACAACTATAAAAGTTGGTAATATTTTAGAAATGTATGTCTGGTATGTGCATCTACTCACTGTATTCATGTAATTTTGTACTTATGCTACTCCTATTCCTCCCCAGGATGCCTTTGGAAATTAGCAGTTCTGCTCAGTATGCCTTTCTGGTAAAACACTTGAATGAATGAATGAATGAATGAATGAATGAATGAATGAATGAATATAAAGTCCATGTGCCTATCCCACACATGATTGAAGCTCCTCACTGTCTTTGCCCCCACCACTTCTTCTGCCAGGCTGTTCCAGGTGTCCACCACCCTTCTGTGAAGAAGTTCCTCATATCCCTCTAAAACTGCCCCCCCACAAGCTTCATAGTGTGCCCATATTCTGGTGCTCCTCCTCCTCCTTCAAAAAGACTCCCTCCTGCACCTTGTTCACCCCTGTGAGGTACTTGTAGGTCTCAGTCATGTCCCTCTCGCCGCCTCTCCTCCAGGGAATACATGCTGAGCTGTTGCAGCCTCTTCTCATATAGTTTCTCATGCAACCACCACACTATTTTGGTAGCTCCTGACGGACATCTTCCATCCTGTGAATGTTCTTGTGAGATACAGCCTCCAGAACTGGACACAGTACTCCAAGTGGGATCTCACAAGTGAGCGATACAGTGGCAATATCACCTCCTTTCTCCTTCACATGCACCCTAGCATCCAACTAGCCTTGCCTACTGCCTTGTTGCACTGCCATGTCACCTTGCACTCATTAGGTATGATTACCCCAAGGTCTCTGTCTTGCTTAGTGACTGCAAGTACCTCCCCAACCCCCATGTTATACATAGCCTCTGGTTTCCCTCCCACATGTATGACTTTGCACTTTTGGAACTCATACTAACTAAAGGTCCTTTCTGCTGAAAAAATTTGTTTCTATAACATGGAGAGGGAGTGACACCTATAGCAAACTAGGATCAATGGTGACAGAATGGGCAGGGTCAGGGGCAGACTGGATGGGCCTAAAGGTTAATTTCTGCCAACAAAATCTGTTTCTGTGAGACCCAGCTGTCACACCTTAAACCACCCTCTACCTTCCCCATATCCCTTTGCATCTCTCCATCCCTCTTGGGAGCCCACCATATTGCAGTTACTGCCAGAGATGGAAGAGTGACTAATGGAGTACCACAGGGATCGGTACTGGTTCCTGATCTCTTCATTGTGTTTTCATAAATGACATTGTTGAGGAACTGGAGGGAAAGGTGTTTTCTTAATCTTCCTTAAAGCATCAACTGATGGAGTTATATCTAAAACGTTTACTTTCTCCCTTTCCAGTGTATGGGCAAATGTAAGATTGATGTCTTTCCTGTTTAAGCTGAGTATAAATTGTTACCTCATATGCAGACTGCATCACCAATGTGCTATTATCACTTAACAATGCGATTCCTATATGAATGGTCACCACTGCTGAAAATAGTGGCCATTTACCACATTCCTAAAAATATTTGTATACAAGGTGTCATACTGGCATCCATGGCTGTCCTGCTTAACTGCAAATAGTATTCCTTCTCAAAGTAAAAATGGTGTGGGCACACTGAAATGACTGAAATGCAGCAGAAAGATGGAGAAAGAAAGTCTGAAATCCTTTTGTATGAAACCAATTTATGATCTTCTTTAAAAAAAATACCTTCTTGAATCTTTAGCTTCAACAAAGGGCAAAACGTGAAACAGACAGCAAGCTCATCATCGCAAGGCATGAAAACATGAAGAGGAAAATCAGTAAGTGTCACTACTGAAGGTACTATACACTGAAAATCTGAGTGGAGTTTCTGAAAGAGTAGCATGCCTTTGAGGTCACCTGAATAATCAGTTCATTTCACAAAATAAAATATCAAATGGACATGTGATAATATATACAGGATAATGCATGTCTGCTTGTGAACAACAAGGCAAGGTTTTGTGTGAAATGGGTGAATACAAAATAGCTAGTCCATAATCACGATGACATGTCTGCAAGGACAGAAACAGCGACAAATGTTTTTCTGCAGGGGGATACACCTCGCTCTTTCTTACTTAAATAACCAACTCTGAGGTCATAGCACCTTGGGAGGGGTAAACATTTGTCGCTGAAATGCACTCGCTGACTTTGGGCTTGCCATTTTGTATTCACTCATTTCAAGTACACCCAAGGCAGTAGTTTCATATCAGGAATCTGTGGATGGACTACTTTATTTCGTTTTTATTTTATTTTTGTGGTTTGCATGCCAGGATAACCACCTTTAGACACAGCAACTGTTTTGCAAGTGGGTCCTGGAGGAAGAAAATAAAGCAGCAGGTGAATAACATATAGAATAAAGTATGTCGGTGTGTGTAACGAGAAGTTTACACATACCTGAGGGGTTAGATGTTACATAAATTCTGAGAGCAAAGCCACAGCAATTATATAAAATAAAGATGTTTTGTACAGCCGAGTCCCTTAGGTTTGACTGCGGGTCCTATAGTCGCTTTTACTTATTTGAACTTTTTTTTTTAGTAGCTCTTTCTGCCCTGAGATGTTTTTATGTCAATTTTTTTTATTTTGTTTGTGGCAGTGTCAGTGACTTACCACCGAGTAGTCCGAGTGGCAGTTGCTTTCCCCATAGAAAGACGTAGCGCCAGTGGTCTGGGAGGAAGAGCTATGGGCGCATGCACAGAGCAATGAAACCATACATGTGTTGCCGTAATAAACACTCCTTTATTATGGCAAATAATGCCATGGTTTTCCTATCACAAAAGGAAGACCCAGTTATTATATATAGAATAATACATGGGGGGAATGTTTAACAAGATTTTACACCTTCGAGGTGTTGATGCTGCATAAACCCAGAGAATGAAGCTCGAGGGGTTTATTTAAACATTCAACATTGAGGGTATGTGTAAAATTCAAATGTTACACACCACCCCATGTTTTATTTTAAATAATTGTTGGGAGAATTTTTTCAGTACAGCAATTATATAAAATAAATGTGCATTGCTGTTCAGCCATGGTTGGGTTGAAGAGCAGTCTGTCCATTCCCTGGTAAGGCTGAAGTGCCTGTTTAAACTCATATTGCTTGTTAATGATTCCCGACTGATTCCCCAAATAAAATAAAAAAATGGCGATGAAAAGATTTAAATTCCAAATCTCAAGTTGATGGTTGTAAGACTTGCTGACTTTGGAGTACGAAAGTACAAGTACAGAAATGGAGAAGTGCAGCCATGGTCCTTGGGTTTATGTGGCGATGGGAAGAGTGCAGGCAGTTATGGGGAGTGAGGGAAACCCGCACATGTTCACTGTTATAACCTGCAGGTTATAATTGGTGATTATAACCAGGTTTCTATGGGAGAAAATGCTCCCAAGTGAAAGCTGAATAAAAATTATCACAAAAGCCATAGTAGCACATAGGCACAATCATATTTACAGAAGGAGGAAATAGGAAATATATGTTCAATAAAAGGAAATGGGGGATAAATTGTTCCATAGAAGTTATTTACAGTGTACATAATATTTACACAATAAACATACCCTATTGGGTGAGCTTAGTAGCATATACATTAGGGATAGAGAATGATGTACAGTAAGCTGAGAGTAGTTATGAGGGTTTGCTGGGTGTAGGGGGTTAACATGTGCATGGGCTGTGGAGGTCTTTTGCATGTGTCACGTGGAGGATGATGATACTACTGGCATATCTTATAGACTCGGATCTGTGTTCCAGCTGACTGATGTGGCTCTGAAGAAGGGCTTTTCACTTATGGAATTGTGCACCCTGGCTCAAACAGTAGGTTTCTAAATTATAAGTACAGCTGGTAGGTTTGTGCAGGTTTTAGCTGAGATTTAGGCAACTGCAGTTCTTTATACTGAATGCTCCTAATGGATGGGCTTCCGTGTCCACCAAAGTACAGGTTTAAGTCCAGCCAGATTCCATCCAGGTGGGAGGGGAGGAGTTGGGAAACAGTTTGGCACTTGGGGTTGTCGATCTGGTAGTAAATACCATGAGTTTGCTTTTGGAGTTGCTTAGAAAGAGCCCAGTGTTGTTCATCCATGTTTGAGACTGGTAAAAGGCCCTCAGAGACTTCTGTGTAAAGCAGCACTGCATGATAGTGGTGAAAAATTTGAGCTACATTTTTTCTACTTTAGATTGCCTCTCTCTCCTGATTTGTGTGATACCATCTCTTCCCATTTTGACTTTGCTTTAGTTCTTGTTTCACATCTGAAAAACTAAATGAGCACTCCTTTTCACTCATTTGCTCCGGTGGCCATTTTGGATCAGATCTAGCAATGGATGGTTCGCGCCATATGGCGTCTATGGGAACAAATGTGTTTTAATATGGTTCATACTAGGTTTTCATCACTATTCTCAGCTGTTTTGTACACCTGTTGCCCTATATGATCAGGGAGCAGTGTCTGCGCATGCTAGTGGCAAGAAAAGTGATCTTAAACAATGGGTATTAGACACAACAAAGAACAGTGATGAAAACTTGGTTCAAGCCATATTAAAAGGTGTGTTCCTTTGTTATTTCAGCTGTTAAAAAAGGTGGTAAAGCAGACTCAAAATGAGGAAAAACAGGGTATCATATAAACCCAAATACTGCACGGCAGCGTTAGCAGTGAACACGCTTTACAAGAGGCAAACACTGTACAGTCTTAATTACTCAGCATACCATATTCCAGACGTCCTTTTTAATTCATCAGCTGCTGACCACTATTGCCAAACATGTTTCAGGATATTCAGACTTCATGAACTATAGTTCCGTAAACTCTCCATTCATCTCTTCATTCAAAGCTCAAACCGCAAATAAATTTCACCCTGTTGGTGGGGAGGTCGATGCATGTGATGTCATGTGTCCAGCACTAACATGTTTTGAACACACCTTCTTCAGAGCAATCTGAAGACCCCATCTGACTCCCTTCAAACATTGCCAGAGGTCGTATGACAATTGTCATCATGATCACCAGGCTAGCAAATATCATGTAAAGTTTAACAGAATACTTAACAGTTCAATGGGAAAGCATCTCAAATCCACTGGTACAGTTAATACCAAAACAGGTTTAAAAATAAAAAAAACTTCCAGGGAAGGAAAAAGACTAAGAAAATGGGGATGGAATGGAGTGTTATGGGTTGAAACACAAGCTTAAGAACAACCAAACCTTATAGATTTTATCATGCAGTCTGCATATCAGAATAGCAGATACATAGCTGCTGTAGTACATATCAAAATAGAAATATATATAGGATATGTGATGATGGCATGTCATATAAACTATTTATTTTCACGAGTCCTTTTGACCTCATGTAACCTCACAAGTGGCGGGAGCGTAGCGTAGCCACTAGTGTGTTACCGAGGGCAAAAAAGGACAAGTGGAATAAACTTTAAGTGACAGGCTCACCATCGCATATTCAGTTTACGCAATGGGCTCTTACTGTCCTGTCTTGTTTCTTTCTGAATATTGTTTTTCTTTTTTAAGGCATTTATTTGCTGGATTTACTTGCACTCCCCAGTGTTCCTGTCGGTGAGCAGGTACATGAATAGTCTGGGGTTGTAGATTTCCAATAGGCTGGTAGTGTACTGAGGGATTACGTAACTGTTTTTCTATTGGCTGGTGTGGCGTGGGAACTTTACTCCGATTGGTTTGGGGTGTGGTTCATGATTTGAGGGGTGTGGCTAGCGGCAATGGCGCAGATTTTTACAAGTGTGGCGCAGTTCATCGAGGGAACAGGATCTTTCAGATGCCATGTGCAGAGTTGGAAATTTCACCGTGTTCTGCGAGGGAGGACAGCAATACAAGGTGTTGGGGCAACCTAGAGATATCAAATGCAAGACAGGTATCTTTTGATGGAGCATCAGCGTCTTGTGTGGTAGGCCTGAGAAGAGGTCCTGTTCGTGGAGTGAGGAGTTCTTCATATGGAGTCCATAGGAGCATTGTGAACCATAGTGTTGTCAAGTGGAGATGGTGGCAGGGATGTACTGGGGTTTTGGTTACCTGGTTCGACAAGCGGAGGGCATTTTTACATTTTTATTTTTTTTTTACTTTGGCCGGGAAATTTCCTTTTATTGTCTGCTTCTTGATTGATGCTTTTCTTCAGTTCTCATTTTTTAGTTTCCTGGATTGTTCCGAATATATCTTTTCTGGAATACAACATTGAGGAGCTGACAACAATTCAACAACTCAATTATTAGGGGATAGAACTGGGGAGCAGGGAAAACTGAAGTAAGGTGCCTGCATGGTGCCATGGCTTGGAGGGACAGGAAGCACATCCTCAGGATCACGAGAACAGCTGCACGGGAATCTGAGCTGGACATCATTGTCCACCTAGGGACAATGACTTGGCTCATCATGATATTAGAGCAGTGCAGAAGGACTTTGTAGAGTTGGGGAGGGTCTAAGACAAGTAGCGCACACAGTATCCTTCTCAGAGGTGCTGCCTGTCAATGGCATGAGTGAGGCGAGGGTACTTTGCACCATGCAGTTTAATGAATGGTTGAAAAATGGTGTACACAGGGGTTTGGCTTTATTGGGGACTGGGGTTCCACCTGGAGGGACACCAGCCTATACTGGCAGGATGGTCTGCATCTGTCCAGGAAGGGAACAAGTCTTTGAGCAATCGGTTTAAATGCTTCATTGGCAAGCTTTTAAACTAGTCAAGGGGAGGCACTGATAAGCAGCAGGAAAATCCCAGCCTCTCCCTACAAAACAGGGTACTAAATGAGAAAAGACCGAGGTAGAAAGGTCAGTGGGGATGCTGCAACAGAAGGTAAAGCCATCAAAAATGGAGAGCAATGAGTAACAATGCCAGTAGTCTGGGTAACAAGCTTCCTGAATTAGTGGCCTTGATGGAGGAGGAACATCTGATATCATGGCAGTCACAGAAACATGGTACACACAAAACCATGACTGGGACGTAAACATACCAGGATACACTATCTACAGGAGGGACAGGGAGGGTAAAGAGGAGGAGGAGTAGCTCTTTACATAAGGGAAGGAATCAAAGCAACAGAACAAAAGGGTAAACAGGGAGGAGAAGAAGCACTGAGGGTAAATTTGGAGACAGGCAATGGCACCACAATCTGCACAGGGTTGTATACAGATCCCCTTCTCAGGGGGAGGAAATGGGCAAGGAAATAATAGAAAGTATACTTAGAATGGCAGAAAAAGGAAATATTGCTGATGGGTGATCTGAATATGCAGATGTTAACTGGAGGCAGTTGCAGCAGCCACTTCGAAGAGTGGTTATTCTAGATGCCCCACAGGGGCATGCCTTAGACAACTAGTATTGGAGCTCACTCGGAGGAGCAATCTTAGACCTGGTTCTTTCAAATGGAGATGGAGAGAGGATCACAGATGTAGAAGTGGTAGCCATCTGGGAACTAACGACCATCGAACAGTATGGTTCACAATAAACTGGTTCAGCCTCTGTTTTAGCTCCGTTTAGTTTTGTTTTAAAATTTTTATTTTAGTTTGTTTATTTATTTTAAACGTTATTATTATTGTATTACCGATAGCGCTGAGACTGAGTTGTTGCCGCGTGATAGCGTGGAGGTAATCTTCGATGCTGTTTCATTATTTTATTGTGTTCCCTGTTTTATTGCTGCCCTGACTTACTCCCAGCCTGTGCTGGAGTTGGAGCTACGTCTGTGCTGTTTCCCTAAGGACTGTCTGAGGACCTACTTTTGGGTTTGCCTGGATTTTCTTCTGGATCGCGATACTTTTATTGAAGAGTCTGCACCCATCATTGTTTTCTGGGACTTTATCGGCATTGGTGTGCTAGCGGATGCTGTTAGTGTTCCAGGGCCGCTTCTTGGCCCAGATTTTGGGGTTTTGATGCCTTTTTAGTCCTGCCATCCCAATGGCTATAGGTGACTTGGCCCATAAGCTGTAGGAAGGAGACGGTTCAGAATTCTCTCTTTCTTGGGGATTATTGCTGGTAAAGATTTTACTGCGAGAACGTTGAATATTGAACCCTGAGAATGCATGAACTTCCTCGACTCTGCGGCATTTCAGTGAGGAATTTATCTCAGAGCTAAACTGATCTTGTTGATTCACCGTCTCCTTGGATCTGCTGTATGCCCTGGTGTGCTTGAAACTAGAGACTGGGCCTATTTTTGAATAGGAAAGTCTGGCTTTATCTCTGCATCTGTGATCTGTGGATTCTGTCGTCTCTGGGGAGTGGGTGAGTTTGTCAGCCTTTTTGATCTCAACCAGGGTAGTCTGTTGGGGTGGTTGGTTGGGCAGATTAGGGGTGCTGTCGGAGGACGGACCCCAGGGTATCTGTGTTCCCTGTTTCATAGCTGGCAGGCTGGAGAGCCTGCTAGTGTGAATCCAGGTATTAATCAATCCCCCAGCGGCACCTTGGGGGACGATCAGGGGACTCTATTTATAAAAACATCGGCCTGAACCCAGTGTGGTTTCCAGGGTGAACAGTTGCCATGGGAGCTCAGGGAGTGCTATCGGAGGATGGGCCTAGGGCACCCGTGGTTTATGGATTGTTGTTGGAGTAGGTTGGAGAACCTGCTCATGCAAGTCCAGTTACAGGCTGGTCTCCCTGGAAGATACATTGGGGGCGACCATAGGGAGAGTTTTCCTTTGTTGGCTGATTAATCACCCCCCAAACAGCGGATTAATCTTCTGCAGATTAAGTTCTACTCTAGGAGTATATGGTAGAATTATAAAGCATTTCCGTTTGGCCTATGTGAGAGAGGCCATGGGACAGTTTCCCAGGGTGAGAGCTCTGTGAGATTTTTTACTGTTCTAGTAAAAGCATGGACTAGAAGAACTGTGGTTTTGCTTTGAATTGTTAAACTTCTTTTCTCTGTGGAATTTATGAAAATTTGTCCAGACTTGTTTTATCTTAGGAGTCGGTTTGAATGAAAAATTGTATTATTGTTTTTAATTACTTTGAATTAGTTGCTGGTATTGATAACATTTATATTAAAGTGGTCTTAAGACTGCTTTTTGAAGACCTATATAGTTATGTGTTGGGATCAAATATCCATGGACAGAGCTACTCCCCTCTAGGCTGAGGGACCTGCGCCCTTTGATTCGCTCCCTGCTGCGGCCAGTGTATAGGTGTTGCCGTGCCTTGGGGATTGCGTGGAGGAGGCGGAGAGGGGGTCCCTCGCTATGGGGGGGGAGAGTGGGCGAATTGAGATGGTGAGGTCGGGGAGATGCCCTGGGGTGAAATGGGTCCAGGATAGAGAGTCGTTGCCTGGTTCCCTTACCCAAGGGTTCCACTGAGAGGGCACATAACCTGCTCCTCCAGGGCCTCTCATCCAACCCAGGCATTGTTATGCAATGCCAGGTCAATAAAAAACAAAACAGCAAAATTGCTGATTTTGTTGAATCATCTGACCTGACATGCATTACGAGACCTGGCTGGTCGAAATGCTGGCCCATTTTGGAGTCAGCTGTTCCAGCCGGGTACTCGTAATACGTTGCCGAGGTTGGATCGTGGTGGGGGTAGCTATTTATTTTAAATTGGAATTGGGCCTTGTAGACGTTCCAGTGGTGTCCCTGGATCCTTTGAATGTATCATGGGAGCAGGTGTGGGCTGCAGAATTCTGCTCGTTTACCGTCCACCCAGTGGCGGAAAGTTTTCTGCAAGAAGTGGTGGACTTCATTGTTGACCTGGTACTTGAGCCCTCCAGGTGGTTGGTCCTGGGGACTTTAATGCCTGGGTCGACGATGAATTCTCGCAGTTTGGTCAAGACTTTCTTCAACTAATGAGTTTGTTGGGCTTCACACAGGTGGTTACCGCTGCTACCCATATTCATGGTCATTCTCTGGATTTAGTGTTCACCCTGGGTATGGAGATCACAGGACTGGTGGAACCAGTCGGGTGGTCTGACCATCACTCTGTAAGGTTCAATTCGACCCCTTATGAGACCCACCCTTTGGAGATGGTCCAGTACCGCCCTTTGAGGGAGTTACCCTGAGGGTCTGATGGCAGTGCTGGACCTATCAAGTAGGCCAATGGAGTGCATGGAACCAGATGCCTTAGTAGTGCACTATAATAATATGGTGTTGAGGGCACTGGATTCCATTGTGCCTGTCTTGTTCGCCTCTCTCCCTCGCCCCTCGATCCCCTTGGTTTGATGGGACTTTGAGGGAGTTGAGGAGGAAGGGGCGAAGATTGGAGCACTGTTGACGGAAACCGGCCTGAAGGTGACAAACTTAGATTGATGGCCCATTATGTGGACTATCAATCAGTAATCTCCCATAAGAAGGCAGAATTCTGTCCAGGAGATAACTGCATCAAGAAACCGACCTGCTCAGCTCTTCGGACCATCGACAGACTGTGCAATCCAGCTTGTCTGCGGGTCGGAGAGCTTTTCTACAAATACAGTGTGATGAATTTGCTCGGTTCTTTGATGATAAGGTGTCATCAATCAGGTTGGAGATCCACGGCATCGTTCAAACGAGCATTGCAGAGACCAACATGGGGTTACATGCCCTCTACCTGTCTGGATGGATTTTGACCAGCCAGCGATCATGGATATCATGAAGATTGGCCAAGGCTTGCGACCATACTTGATGTAGTTTGGATCCTGGTCCTCACGTGCCTCCTTGTGGGATGCATGGATGTGATTGGACCAATCCTTGTGAAGATAGTCTGGGGTTCTTTGGATCAAGGGGTGTTTCCGGGTCCTTGAAAGAGGCTATCATCACACCTTTTGAAGAAACCTTCCCTTGACCCCGACTGCCTCGCTAACTACAGACCAATCTCTAACCTGCCCTTTTGGGCAAGGTTATTGAGAAATAGTCGCGTTACAGCTCGATGACTTTCTTACCACCCATGAAGTCTATGATCCTCTCAGTCCAGTTTCAGGAAGAGGCATAGTACCGAGACTGCATTAGTTTGGGTACTTAATGATCTCCTAATAGCAAAGATCAGAAGAGCCGCCGATCTTGGTTCTTCTTGATCTCTCTGCAGCGTTGACACCGTGGACCATGGGATGTTGCTAGATCACCTACAGCTACTCTGTGGACTATCAGGGACAGTCCTCGGATGGTTCCATTCTTTCCTCACAGGCAGAAGTCAAAGAGTAGTTTCAGGGATTTTTTTTCTTCTGCCCCTTTGCTCTGTCTTGTGGGTGCCGCGAGGCTCTGTGCTCTCCCCATGTTGTTCACGGTGTATATGCTACCGTTGGGAGACATTATAAGGCATTATGGGCTGAGTTTTCACTGTTATGCAGATGATACTCGGCTCATATGTCCTTTGTGCCGAACAAAATGATGCAGTGTCGGTTTTAACAACTGCCTCACTGAGATTCAGGATTGGATGAGTGCGAACTGGTTGAGGTTAAGTCTGGATAAGACTGAGGTATTAGTCATTGACCCGGTCATTATGCAAAGAAGTTGACTCCTGGGGTCCCTCTGGTCTTTTATTAGGGATACCCAGTTGAGACCTTCCAACAGGTGTGAAATCTGGGCATTATTTTTGACGGTGCACTGACACTAAAAATGCAGGTGTCGGCCACTGTCAAATCTTCCTTTTACCATCTGAGGAATATCGCCCGGATAAAACACCTTGTTCCACATGATGACCTTCCTGTGTTGGTCCACGCTTTTGTTTCTTCCGTCTTGATTACTGTAATGCTTTATATCTAGGGTTGCCGGGGTAGATCTCCGTCGCCTGCAGCTGGTGCAGAACACGGCAGCTAGGTTGCTGACTGGGCTACCAAGAACTTGTCATGTCACACCTGTGCTTGCGAACTGCACTGGCTGCCAGTGCGATGGAGAATCACCTTCAAGGTCGCATTGCTGACCTATAAGACCCTACATGGTCAGGGACCAGGCTACCTGCAAGATCTCCTTTGTCCCTACCGTCCTCTCCGCCCACTCCGCTCCACTGGCGAGGGATTGCTAGAGATTCCCAGGGTTTGTCTTAAATCATCTGGGGCAAGGCCTTTTCTTTTATGGCCCCGACCCTGTGGAATTCCTCACCTCGTCAGATTAGAGAGTGCCTGTCCGTGGAATCATTTAAGAGATCCCTGAAAAGTCACCTATTTTCACTGGCATTTGGTTAGTTTATTTTATGGTTATTTCATTGTTCTTATGTTTTATTTATTATTGCTGATGTTTTATTTTTGTTTTGTATCAGCGCTTTGATTTTTAAGCGCTTTATAAATAAATTTTGATTTGATTTGAAACACAGCAATAGAGTCAAGCCATACAAAGGCAAAAGTACTGGACTTTAGGAGGGCTGACTTTGCTAAACTGGGTGAGTGCCTAAGGAATGCACTAGCAAATGGGAAAGGAGGGGTGGAAGAACAATGGGAATAATAAAACTGCCATCAGAGAGGTAACAAGCCTTTGTGTGAAGCAAATAAACAAAACAAAACGATGTAAGAAACCTCTATGGTTCTCAAAGGAAGTGGCAGTGAAGGTTCAAGAGAAAAGAAAGCATTCAGGAAGTACAAGGAATCACAGAAGGAGCAGGACAGAACTGTATCAGTTAAAGCAAAAGGAAGCTGGGAAGGCAGTCAGAACAGCAAAGGCCCAAACTGAGAAAAAGATAGCCAACTCAGTTAAGAAGGGGATAAAACCTTTTATAGGTACATCAGGGAGTGAAGGAAGACCAAGGGACGGATAGTGAGGCTTAATAAAGGGGGGAGGGTGGGCAAGAGGATGACTGTGAAAAGGCACAGATACTAAACAAATATTTTTGCTCAGTATTTACAAATGAAGAGAGAAGGTACCTAAAACAAACAGTAGAAACACTCTGGATACAGAAGTTGATACCAGCCCATTTACAGAAGAAAGGGTTATGAAAGAACTTTTAAAACTGAAGGTGGACAAAGCAATGGGGCCTGATGGATTCATCCCAGAATCCTAAAGAACTAAGGGTAGAACTAGTGACACCACTGACTACCCTCTTTAACAAATCATGGGAGGATGGGGTGGTACCCGAGGACTGGAGGAGGGCAGATGCGATTCCCTTCACAAAAGTGGGAGCAAGGTCAAGCAGGAAACTACAGACCTGTTAGTTTAACCTCAGTGATAGGGAAAATGATGGAATCACTTCTGAAGGAAAGAACTGTCGAGTATCTAGAGGCCAGAGGGCACAGGACCCAAGGCAGCATGGATTCACAGCGGAAGGTCATGCCAGACTGAATCTGATAGACTTCTTTGACTGGGTGACCAAAGTAGTAGATCAGGGAGGGGCTGTGGACATGGCCTACATAGACTTTAGCAAGGCATTTGACACAGTCCCACACAAAGATTAATATACAAGTTAGCCAGCCTGGGAGTGGGTCCCAAGATGACAGCCTGGGTAAAGAATTGGCTGGAGAATAGGACACAGAAAGTAATAGTAAATGGAGTCCACTCTGAAGAAAGGGGTTACTGAGTGGGGTACCTGAGGGTTCAGTATTAGACCGGTCCTCTTCAATCTCTTTTATGTTTACATTGCAGAGGGACTGGAAGGAAAAGTATGTCTCTTGCAGATGACACAAAGATCTGCAACAGAGTTGATGCACAAGGTGGGGTGGAAAGGATGAGAAGGGACTTGGCAAGGTTAGAGGAATGGTCAAATGTATGGCAGCTTAGAGTCAATGCTAAGAAGTGCAGGTAATGCACCTGGGAAACAAAACCCAGGGAAGAGTACACAATGGGGGTGAGATACTAACAACAACAAAATGGAAAGGGACCTGGGGGTAGTCATATCAGATGACCTAAAAGTGGGCAAGCAATGTGAGAGGGCAGCAAGGAGGGTTGGGGGATACTGGGATGCATAGGAGAGGCATCACCAGAAAACAGGAAGTTATCCTTCTGTACAGACAGTTGGTGAGACCCCACCTGGAGTACTGCATGCAGTTCTGGAGACCCAATCTCCATAAAGGCATAGACAGGATGGAAGCTGTCCAGAGGAGGGCAACTAAAATAGTGCAGGGTCTGCACTGGAAGACATATGAAGACAGACTTAAGGCGCTTATTATGTATAGCCTCGAGGAAAGGAGGAGGAGAGGGGACATGATAGAACGCTCAAGTACCTCAAGGGAATCAACAAAGTCCAAGAGGGTAGCATCTTTCAAAAAAAGTGTGCAAGAACAAGGGGCACAATTTGAAGATGGGGGACGGCTCAGAGGTAATATAAGGAAGTATTTTTCACAGAGAGGTTGTGGATGCATGGAGCGGCCTTCGGAGGAAGGTTGTGGAGTCAAAACAGTGGTGGAATTCAAGCATGCATGGTACAGTCATAAGGCAATTCATGGGGGTGGGGTAGGAAGAAGTAGGCTGCTGGTTAACTAGGATCTACAGTTTATCCAGTAGGCAGGGAAATGGGCAGACTGGGTGGGCCAAGCGGTCCTTATCTGCCATCAGATTCTATGTTTCTATGTTTCTATAATTGCCATTTGTTGCTTTCATGCTAATATTTTTTTCAATGACTGGAGGATGCACATTTGGAGTCAGAGACAACAAGGTAAGAAAACTGCATAAACTGTTTATTATTTCAATGTTGCAACAGGTGGTAGGCATTAGTTACACAAAATCAGAAAACCCCAAGTGTTTTTTTTCAATCTGACGCAGGTTTCACTTACTAATTTTTATTACATTAGGACTGAGGGCTTAAAAGGTGGGGTGGGGAGCAGCAGCAAGGATTTTATGTGCTTCATTTCACTACAGTAACTGTTGAGTACTAACTTTCAAAGGGTGATTCTTCTTATGTTTGACAGACTGATTTAGTCCTGAAACATAGGAAATGGTCTGAGATATTTTTAATTTTTACAGTATGTCTGTTCTACCTGCATCAAAATCAAAATCCATGTTTTGACAGCTGTATTTATTGGCTTGTATAGCAGTGGAAAATTATAAATTTTTTTTTTTTTTTACAGCCAACATCTTGCTTGTACGTGTTTCAATCAGAATCAGTATCAGACGTTATGACCATAGCTCGCTTATTACTGTTGGAGTCATACTTGTTTCCTGTGTTTGGGGATACTTAATTTATTTCTAGTGCAATTACTTACATTAGTATAGGAGTACAGGAAGTTGCAGTTAGTTTGGGGTTGGGACAGGTAGGGTAAAGGGTACTCTTAAAATTTACAGATCTGCTTACCTTGTATTATGTTAAACATCATATGTTTCGTATTTATGGTAGGCTGGTGGAAGCAGCTCCCAATTAGTTCTCTGTAGTTCATGGGGATGGTGCTTAGTCGTTGTTCTTTGACAGGTGCTTGCGATCATTCATGCATCTGCCCATTCAGGATTGTGTTGATTTGTTGCTGCTTTTCATCACTTAACTTGGAATAGTCATTTAGGCTCTGGATTTGCTTATGCCCCACATTTGTATTATTTCAGTGGGGGCAATGCCGCTGTTAGTTTCTGCATTAAATGCTTACGTGCTGAATGATTTGTTAGCCACTTGTCTGTCTCGATTCCAGCATTTTTAATCATATTGTTCACTATGTATGAGTTTGTTTATTCCAATGGGCTGGTTCTTGAACCACGTTCTGTCCATCATGCTCTTTGAGTTGGTATTCAGAGAGGACGAAAGGTGACTCTGGGTCCATTGCTTGTGCTGGTCAGTGACTTATGTACAACTGGTAGTTTCTAACTGGGTATCTGTCTGGGTTAAAGTCTAGTTTGTAGGCCCCTGGTTTTATTTTTCTTGTCTCTTGGGTTGCTACCAGTCCTTGTTTTGGTTTGTTGCTCATTGTTGTATACAACATAGGTGTGGTTATTTTTATCTGTCTGTGTCTGGATGTCACCAAACTTGACAGCTCTCATTTCTGTATTTCCATGGACACCCAAGTAAAGGCTGACCATTAACCACATGGTGTTGAGTAGGCTGTCTGGGGTGTGAGGGCCAAGCTGGTGGTTTTGTAAAGCTGATCAATTATACTATCTGTTAGATTGTCGACTGTTCTGGAGTTATTACCTTTGCCACTGCTTTTTAGCTGTTTTTGTTTGGTTACAAGTACCTGGCTAGTCTTCTCAAAATCGGGCCTGCGAATAATGATGATTTGTATCTGTGTGCTTTTAGTTACCTCTCTATGCTTTGGAAGGTAGCTCAGTGTCAGAGGCTCATAGGGCTGCCATCTTTTTTTTTTGCAGACATGAAATAGGTACACAGGTATCTGTCCAGATCCATCGGTGGGATTTCATGTAATGCTGATTTTACCTTCAATTCACGGCTGATGTAATCATAGATTGTTTGGACATCTGCATGTGTTTTCCTAACTGTGTTTACATTTTTCCGGATTCTACATATTTATGGATCAGTGTGTCATCAATGTTAGACGAGGTGCTGGTGCTCCCTCCGAGTCATCCTGAGGAGATGTAGTCGGCAGTGCATTCTGTTGGTGGGGCGCTGCTGGGACTAGTAAAGACTCCATGTCTTGTTCCATCTGCATTAAAATTACATCCATTTCTATCTCAATACTATTATGTGTTGATTCTGCCATTTTTATAGTTAGTGGGCTAAGCTGATAGCTTTTTTTTTTTTTTTTTTACACAGAAAATACTGTCAGCTCTCGTGCCAATAGTAACTACTTCTCGTTGGTTCTGGCAATTGTTCAGTGGGAAATTCTTAGGGAGGGATGTACGCAACTCTGCTCTGCAGGTGCCTACAAGCCCAGCTTCTCATGCAAGTTGGAAGTAGTCCAGAAAGTGAAGCATTGTTGGCGTACTTACTGTATGTATAAATCTTAAATCTTACATTTATACATACAAAGGAACTTGAAGCTGAGCTGCCCTGTTAACCTGAATATTTTCAAGGCGCTCTCGATTGCTACATGAAAGTACCTTGCAAATGTTTTCCTCACCACTAGCCCACTAATTCACAACTCCCCTTTTCCATCCTGATGCTCGCCATGTTTCTACCCCCTGGCCTCTCACTCTTTCCCTATTAACTCTTCCTACTGCACCTACCCTTCCCTGTCCACTCCAGCCTGGCTAAAGTCCCACCCCATCCATAGTAGTGTCCCAATTATCTACCCTCCTCCATCATTATCATAATAAACAAGTACCGACAGCCATCGTCACTTTCTGTGGTTTTAGCTCAATTTTTTCCAAGTCGCGTGTAATATATACCTCCTCTTCTTTACCTCTCTAACCTGCCACCCCACACAGCCTCTTTCCCCTATATGTGTAGTTGCCAGCTGCCTCACTCAAAAGATCTCTGCTTATAACCCCTGTATGCCTATGGATGAGTGTACATCTGTTGACTTCTTCAATTGTAAAATAATGCTTTTTTTAATTTATTTCAACCTTTGTACTGTACTGTATACACTGTATATACTTTTTCTTCCTTGAATATTATTGCTTTTTGTATACCTGCTTCTGTACTGTACTTTGATGTATTCATGACCAGGTCCACCTTGCAAATGAGCCTTGCTCAATGGTGCCCACCTGATAAATAAAGATTTTGATTGAAATAAAGATTTTGATTGATTGATACATACATCGGTTTATTACAAACCCACTGACTCACACAGTTTCCTCCTCCACAGCTCCTTCCATCTTAAACATGTTAAGAATGATTTGCTGTATCCGCAGTTTCTTAGATTTTGCAGGTTATGCAGTGAAGATGATGATTTTGCTGAGCTGGCTCAAATAATGCATAGTTTTATTCTTTATTAACATACAGTAGAAACATAGACTTTGACGGCAGATAAGGACCACTTGGCCCACCTAGTCTGCCCATTTCCCTACCTACTGGATAAGCTGCAGATCGTAGTTAACTAACAGCCTATTTCTTCTTACCCCCACAAGAATTGTCTTATGTCTGTCCCATGAATGCTTGAATTCTCCCACAGTTTTAGACCCCATAACCTTCTCAGGAAGGCTGTTCCATGCATCCACCACCCTCTCTATGAAAAAATACTTCCTCACATTGCCCCTAAGCCGTCCCCTCTATCTTCAAATTGTGTCCCGTGTTCTTTCACATCTCTTTTCTGAAAGATGCTACCCTCTTGGACTTTGTTGATTCCACTGAGGTACTTAAAAGTTTCTATCATGTCCCACCTCTCCTCAAGGGTATACATATTAAGCAACTTTAATCTCTCCTTGTATGGCTTCTCTTGCAGACCCTGCACCATTTTAGGTGCCCTTCTCTGGACTGCCTCCATCCTGTCTATGTCCTTGCGGAGATGGGGTCTCCAGAACTGGATGCCTGACTCCAGATGGGGTCTTACCAACTGTCTGTACAGAGGGATAACAACTTCCTGTTTTCTACTGGTGATGCCACTCCCTATACATCCCGTATCCCCAGCCCTCCCTACTGCCTTCTCACATTGCTTGCCAAACTTAAGGTCATCTGATATGATTACCCCAGGTCCCTTTCCATTTTTGTTGTTGTTACTACCTCCCCATTGTGTACTCTTCCTTGGATTTTTGTTTCCCAAGTGCATTATTTTGCACTTCTTTTCATTGAATCCAAGCTGCCATACTTCTGACCATTCCTCCAACCTTGCCAAGTCCCTTCTCATCTATTCCACGTCTCCTTGTGTATCAACCGTGTTGCAGATCTTTGTGCCATCTGCAAAGGAGGCATACTTTCTTCCAGTCCATCTGCAATGTCACTTATAAAGACATTAAAAGGACTGGACCCAGTGGTACCCCATTAGTAACCCCTTTCTTCAGATGAATATCCTAAAAGCATAGTGGACAAAGCACTCTCCTGGGTCAGAAATATGCCCCATAACCTTGACCCTTGTAGGAGGGATATCTCATGCAACAATGACAATGCATTCTACTTAGGTTACCACCTGTCCGGATTTTCGGAGACAGTCCCTGATTTGGCTAGCTGTGTCCTGCAAAAACATGAAAAATACTACATGTCCTGATTTTATAGCAGGAAAAATATTTCTAACTTTCCACTAAATGATGTAGAAAACTATAATACTTTAACTAAAGTACCTTCAAATGATAAACAATAGACGCAACCAAGGAACTACAATACTTAGCCTTAATTCTGATTATATAGAGAAAACGCCTGTTGCATTGGTTGAGGTTACATACTGTCCTGCAAAAATCATGTTTCAGTAAGAAATGTCCCACTTTGGGCTCTTAAAAGGTGGTAACCCTAATTCTACTAGTGCTTCTCTTCCATCACAATACACCTTATCTTCAAGGAACAGCATTAGAACTTCCCTATTCTGCAAACTGACCCCAATATTGAAGCTTCCTTTACAGCACCACCAATTGCCTCCTTCTGCCAACCACCAGAATCTCCTGGTGTGATGCAGCCTACATACTCCTAACAATTCCTCCTACCAGGTATCAAAGCTTTCGACAGAGCTCACTGTTATACCTGCAAATTTATTTTCAGTGTCACTGAAATTTGAGGTCCCACACACATTGTTCACATTACCAAGAAGCTCTCATGCACATCCACTAACGTGTTATATTGTATTGTTTGCAGGAAGTGTGCAGCTATCCACATCAGAGAAAGTGACAGATGCTTGGCTGTCTGATGCAGGAACATTATGGTGCAGTCAGGAATGGAGACACTGATAAACCCATTGAATCTCACTTTACCTCAAGGGACCACAGTGTCAGTGATTTTTCTGTGTAAATCCTTCTGCAGGGTTTCTGGGATGCTGACCAAAGAAACAAGCATTTGTCAATGCTGAATGTTTGCTTGCTTGCTGGCATTGGCATTAGTAATGTAGGAGTTAGAGAGATGCATAATAGGAATGTCAGTGAAGTATTGAACTGAAGCCAACCCACCACCACCTGCAGAGACTGACAGGCATTGGGGTGTGCCTTTGGCTCATCTGACATAACAGCCACACCATTTCACCACACCCTACCCTGCAGACTCAAACAAGTGTCACAGTGTGCCTTAGGGTCTTTAGGCCTTCTGCTCTCACCATTCCATATGGAAATACGGTGAGATGGGTGCGATATAGTAGAATGGGGTGAACTTTGGGGCCGAAGGTCAAGGCGCACCTTGATGCCTGTCGTTGGCTGCCGCGGTGTGGGTGGGGGTGATGGCATGAGCATTACAGGTGGCAATCCCAAGTCACACCCTTGATGCCTATCAGTCTCCTAGGGTGGCGCTATGATGGTAAACCCTAATGCCCTAAGCATTCATATTTCTCACTACACATTTTCAACTTGGTTTTTGTAACCCCCAATCATGAACAGTGGCAATATCAGTTCGTTAGCCAAAAACTGATTTTGCACAGTGATCACCATTTGGCACCACAGCTGCAAAACACATTTTGAACAGGATGTGAAAAATGACAGCTGTACTGTTTATGGGGAGGTGAAAAATGGCAATGTTGAAAATCTGGAGGAAAATATAAAAAACTGAAGTCACAAGTTTATGTGGAAACTGCGTAATGCACACCCATAATGTAATTACTTTGGGGATATTTTACAGCAGATTGTCAATGCATGCATTTTGGGATCTCCGCTCATGAACAGTGTCACTGTGATTTTCTTAATCTGTCCTGAACACTGATTTCCCACAGCGACCATGCATTTCTGCGCCGAAGTGCGAAAACACATTTCGGCCAGGGTGTGAAAAATGACAGCTGTACTGTTCATAAGGAGGTGTGGAACAATGCCAGTGGTTAAAATCTGGACTGAAAATAGTAAAAATTTGTGAACTTACGAGGGTGCGTGGAAACTACGCAATGCATGCTCGTAACAGTCATTTTATGGACTTCTGTCACTAAATTTTCAACATAGCCATTTTAAGACCTTCTGCTCATGAGCAGTCTGTGATTTTCTTAATCTGTCCTTAACATTGATTTCGACACACTGACCAGCCATTGGGCGCTACTGCACAAAAACACATTTTGGCAAGATAGGAAAATGACAGCTGAACTGCTCATAAGGAGGTGTGGTAAAATGGCAATGTTGAATATCTGGAGTGAAATATTAAAATTTATGGTTAAGAGCGTGCGAGGAACTCATAACACACACTTTAGAAACAGTCATTTTGGGAATATTTTCACCAAATCAACATAGGGTTTTGGGGTGTACCTCATGAACTGTGACACTGTTGTTTTGTTACTTGGTCGAAAGGTGCTTCCGTGCCGTGACCGCTAAATCACCTTCGGGACGAATAACAAAATGGCAGTGACAGAATTCATGAGGTGGGCCTAAGAACCCCATGTTGAAAATTTGGTGAAAAAATTCCCAAAATGGCCGAGATATGCACTAAAGTTGAAAAAAATATTTGTCATTATACAGCTTACCGGCATTTCTTCAGATCGCAGTCGGCTTTGAAGAGTGCAGACATATTCCGTCCACTGAAGATCATTCGCTGGACTCTGGAGGTAAGTATGGGGTTGGGGGTGGGGAGGTGGATGCGCAGAGGGTGGGCGCAGGTTGGGGGCAAGACAATCAACGAGGGACCGTTTTTCTTTTCAGATGTTTCATTTCTTTTTAGGAAGACGGCGTGGGACTTGTGCCACACTGGGTGGGCTCCCAGCATGGCAGCTGGAAGATTTTTTTTGGGGGTCAGTGGAGCCGATGGGGATTGGGCACCCCTGGCCAGCCATACAGACGTTTGCTATGTTGGGGTAGGCTCTCAGCATGGCAACTGGAAAACTGTTACTTTTGGGGGATCAATTGAGCCGATGGGATTAGGCACCCTGGCCGCTTCTGACTTTTTCCATGCAGGGGTGGGCCTCTGGGGGGTGTGGAGCCGACGGGGATTGGGCACCCTCGTCAGCCATACTGTTGGGCAGCGGGGAGGCGAATGAGTACGCTGGGGTGGGGTCCCAGCATGCTATGAGTGTTTGGGAGGGAGAGTAGACACAAAGGAAGCTGTCTATGACAGCTGTTTGATAATAGTGCTGCATGTAGGGCGCTTTGCACACTGCCGACAGCAGTATGTAAATTACCTGCCCGGCCTAGTATGCAAATTGCCTACGCGTTACAACCATTGATTGCAGCTTTTTAACTTTCAGCTGTATGCCACTGCATTCCGAGCGGCTGTTATAGACAGCTCGGACATTCATTGGCGGCGGTGCTGCAGCGCCGCAAAGGAGCAGGGCATTGGAAGTAGGGGTGGCACACCTCTAAAACTCGTGATGGTGGCACTATGTTCTTGCACATGCGCAAGCAAACATAAAAATGTGGAAACCAAGCTGGTCATCTGCCTATGCTCTCTGCAGCCCTTCAGTTTAAATGACAGACTTTTTAATAGCATCTTTCAGCTACCTTATGGTTTTCCACTGTAGTCTGTCTTTTTTCACCCCATCCCTGTCATATCTTTGTTTGCATGTGTACATGGTACATTTACATATGTGTATGCCTGCACACACTTTCATCCTGTGTGTGGTTGTTTGGGGGGTTATACCCACATGGGCATTCTAGCTATGTATGCACATCTATTTTCATGTTCTTCAGATGTGTGTGTCTCCTCTCTCTGTTTCCTTCCCCACATTTGTCACCTTTCAGCCTCCTTAGTAGGCCTGTTAATTAGTCCCCACTTGAGGACTCCTCAGCTCATTCACTCCTACTATGCCTTGTCATACCCATCATCTTCTTGTTTTCAGATTCTTTTCTTACCTTGCATATTATCACTTTTCTCCTAGACCCTCCCCTTTTTTTCTTTCCCACATTTAATAGTCCTTATTTGTCCTTACCTCTAATTTCAGCTGCATTTAATTGTACCATTTTGTTTTGTCATCATTAGTGACTCTGAAACAATCAGATCAGTGTAACAAGGCCTACAGCAAGGCAGACAGGATGCTGGGGTGTATAGGAAGGGGTACTGACAGCAGAATGAAGAAGGTATCACTACCTCTCTATAGATCACTGGTGAGGCCCCACCTGGAATACTGTGCCCAATTCCTGTAGTCCTCACCTAAGGAAAGATAAGGACAGTCTGGAGACAGTGCAACATAAGGTGATCAAAATGATTCAGAGCCAGCAGAGCAGATATTATAAGGATCTGCTCAAGCCACTGAACATGTACTTGCTGGAGGCCAGACGAGAGAGGGAGATATAATGGAGACCTTCAAGTTCCTGAAAAAATGAACAAGGTAAACTACGAGGAGCTGTTTAGCATAAGTAGGGGATCAAGATCATGGGGGCATGAGTGGAAACTGATGGGAAGGTGATTCAAGAGGGACATGAGAAAGCTTTATTTTACAGAAAGGGTGCTGGAACCATGGAACAATCTGCCAGCTGATGTGGTGGGTACCAAAACTATCAATGGTTTCAAACATGACCAGGACAGAGAGAAGGGCTTAGTGGTTGCTCAGGGTGATAGCAGTAGGGTGAGGAGCATGGGGGTAGATAGTGTGGGTTAGAACCTTGTATGGACAAAAGTTCCAGGTTTGATAGGGTTTATGGACGGACTGAATGGACCAGAGGTCTTATTTTCTACCACAATTGTCTATTTCTCTATATTATAGAATAATAAACCAGTCATATGCTATACTGGAAGACATGATGGTTCATAGCTATAAGTCATTTACAGAAAGCTATACTAATTCATTGTTCAGTCTTTTAGGAGTCATAAATAAGGCTCTTGAGTGGTTCCATTGAGTTAACTTTTCCCATAGTCACCACCACGGGCATTCGACTCCATCTTTTCAATGCCTATAAATCTTATCATGACTACTGAGCTGTGATTCACTGCTTTAAAATGTTTAACCATAGCATAGGACATATTCATGGTATGGATAACAGTCTTGTGTTCGCTAATCCAATATATTTTTCCCCATATACATTTGTTCCTCTCCTGGAGCCCTGGCAGGCAGCTATGGCCCTCCTGACAGAGGGACTTCTCACTGGTCCCGCCGCCTCAGAAATTCCCACCGGCGGGCCAGGGAGGAGGTTGCTGGCTTCTCCTCCCCCAGAGACCCAATCCAGAAGCCAGGATGGCTCTTGGGAGCGGTGGACCATCACAGAGCCGGCCAGGCTCTTTTCCACCATATTTCTCCATTCCCCCTCCCTACCTACGTAAGGACATTGGAACGTGCCTCCTGACCTATACTGCCTCCAGCCACCACCAGAGGGCAATCACGGATAACAAGTCTCCTCCCCAAGAGAGGAGAGCAGTCGGACGCCAAGCCTCTCTTCCCCCACTGACCCCTCGTAGCCTGGGTTTGTTCCCAAACCGGGTCACTAGCGTGAGACAAGGTGTAGTGACCAGCACCTCAACCTCTAGCCCACGGGCCGCCACACAATCTGATTTTTTAAGCAGCTTTTGATCTGTCCAACATATGACATGCCACAAGGAAAGCCAGCATATAGATCACACCTATCATGCTGCAGTTGATAAAGAAGCTGATCTCAAATAAATTTCCAAATCTTGGATGCTGGAAAGTTTTGCCATACCTTGTATTACTGCAGCAAGAAAAATGCCCACAGCGGTATAATTTCCAGTAGCTGCCTTTGGTAGCCAAGTAGTGGGTTTATTGTGGTTGCTACAGAAATTGTGCCTAAGTCCATCCTTGAGGTATTCTTCTCACCTATATGTTAGCTGATGAAGCCTTCAAGAATATGGCTTGCTCAGAATTTTAAAACTTCCCAGTGTATTTTGAGAACATACAGTAAGTGATCTGCCATGCTTCAGAGTTTTAAGTTGTCACAAATGTCAATTATTTTGTGTTACTTTTTGGCTTATGTTCTTGTTTTAGAAGTTCTTTCCATTTCTGAAGTGTACACCTGTGTGTACGCTTTTTCAACAATGGTGGCATTATAGCCCTTTGGAGAAATCTCCTAGCAATTTCTTGTGCTTTTTCTTGTAAGTTTCTTCCTGGCTATGATGGCATCTCACTCAGACCATCTCTCCTCTGGTTGTGTTATTTTGATGTGTCTCGGGTACATGTATACTCCAAACAGAATTTATTTTTATAGTCTTTTGTATAGTTCAGTTATCAGTGTCTCACCAGGGGCCCAATATTCAAAAGTTTGCATGGGTGCTAACTGGTGTTTGCCCGCACAAACCCGGTTCTTTCAGCCTAATATTCAAAAGGGTTGGTTGTGTGGGCAAACAGGGTTAACGCCATGCAGACCACAATGTGGGGTATGCAAATGTAGGGCAGGGACAAGAATATGGTGCAAGATGACATTCAGCAGATTTGAGCCATGCAAAAGGGTTTATCGTGGTCCTTTTGTGCCACATAAATACTATTCAAATAAACGTCCTCTTTCCAGCAACCCTAGCAGTTGCCGGAGGTAATACAGCTGACCAGCCCATCAGCCGATGCAGTATCCACCTGCCCTCTTTGGTCTGTTGAATCCACCTCTCCCTGATTGCCAGCCCAGCTGAGCAAAGTTACCTCCCTGGTGTCTAGCGGTCCCCACTCCTTCCAATTGGCAGCCTGTAAGAACAAACAACCCTCCTGGTGGTATTGCTGTCCTCCCCTCCAATCCCAAATCCAAACTGCAGACACTATCATCTCTGGTTGCAAGTGGTCCACCCCTCCAATTGCCAGCAGACGTTAAGTAATCAAATTCCTTGGTGCTAGTGATCCCTCCACCGTTTGATCGCCTGCTTGAAGATAAGTAATCAATCTTCCTGGTGGCTAGTGTGTCCCCTCCTTGATATCCTTCCCATATGAATAACACACAGCACCCTGGCAGCCTGTGGTCCCCCTCCCTGCCAAGGGGATGATTCCTGACCATGTCCAACCACATAGAAACCAAGTGGACTGGTGTCACCCCCCACCCCAGATCCCATCCTTGGCCCTGGTGTACACACACATAAGTGCCCTGGGGGACCATCAGGCTGGCAACAGGTGGGTGCAGCTGAAGCTGAATGACTTTCCCAAAGTCACAATCCTGCAATAGAAGCTGCAACCCCTGCTGCATGTACTCACAGCACCACAACACTGAAGTGTGCAGCCGCCCCAACCTAGTACTGATCACCCACCCATCCACCCCATCCCCCTTACCAGGGCGCTGGTATCGCGGCTGGACCGTGACTATCAGCTCTTGGCTCACCACCACAGCCGGCTGCCATCTGAACATGCTTTTTTTTTGTCTCTGGGCTCTGTTCCCCATGCCAGAGGATCCGGCCTCTCTGCCCCACTTGCTGCCCTCCATGCCCGGCATCCCCCTGGGCAGGGCCACCAGGTGAACACCCCTCCCAAGGAACACCATCTCTTAGCCCTGGCTTGGCCCCCAAGGAGGAGCCATGGAAGTGGGCCCCCGGATGGCAGTCACAGTGGGAGCAGAGGCAGAGCCATCATGAAAGGCCCAGAAGATTTTGATATGCTGGAGATCCCTGGGGGTGGAGACATGCAATGATGCCAGTGTCCACTCTGCCTCCCCATAGCATGAGGTGCTGGCAGTGATGGTACCCCAGCCTCCGCTAGAGTCCGCATGGTGCAGGACACTCTTTTCCCCCTCCCCAGAGAAGGACAGCAGTCCCTAGGATGCTCTGTCTTTTTCCCCGGCCGCCTCTAACTACAGAGTCTGTCACTGAACCCGGGATGTCGGTGCTGCAAGCGGACACCTTGCCGCTGTGCTGGTGGGCCGCCCTGCTTCTTATTTATAGGAAAGGGTCCTATAAGAAGGATGCATGCTCCCTGCCTATTCAGATGGCTGCCAGTTGAGATTGTGAGTGAAGGGCTGTACTGTTCACCATCTAGCCTTCAGCAGTGACATCTTGGTAAGGGGAACATGGGGTTGGAGGGTGGATGGTCATTCCACTCCGGGGGCTGCTAGACATCTGGGACTTTGTGGCACTGTGGGTATGATCATTGAAGGGGAGGTTGCAGTTTCTACTGCGGGATTGTGACTTTGGGAATCTGTGATTCAACTTCAGCCCGAGCCTGCCTGTTGCAGCCTGATGTTCCCCAGGGCACTTATGTGTGTGTACCAAGGTTGAGGATGGGGATCTTGTGAGACAGTGGTTGAGAACAGTCTGCTAGGTTACCATATGGGTGGATGTGGTTGGGGTTTGGCCACCTGTGATGGGGAGGAGACCACAGGCTGCCAGGGTGTTGTGGGTGTTATTCATATGGGCAGGCTAGGTGGGGAGGAGGACATACTAGCCACCAGGAGATGTGTGTTATTCTGACAGACTTGTTATCTGAGGGGACCACTAGGAGATTGCTTTATTAACTTCAGGCTGGTGATGGGAGGAAGGGGCTACTAGCACCAGGGAGTTTGATTTATTAAATTGGACTGGAGATCTGAGGAGGGGGACCACTAGCATCAGGGATATTAATTTATTAACTTTGGGCTGGCAGTCAGGGTGAACCAAGGTTCTCTACTCTGCCTGGACTGGGCAAATGGGGGAGGGGGGTGCTACCTTGCCTTACTACCCATTCAAATAAGCTATACTTGGCATGCAAATGGCCCTTGTGCCTTGCTGCCCAGTGGCTCATTTGCATGGGTCCTTTTTGAAAATTGCAGATAGCGCTCCTGTGCTATTCATTCTACAGGCACACCACGAGATCCATGTCGAGCAACGCTACTTGACTTACCACTGCACCAACATGGCCTTATATTCAGTCAGATTGCACTGTGCCTTGTGATTGCCCAGGTGTCCCAGGATAGTATATTTCATTGGATAGCATGCCAGCTAACATTTGCACTGTGCTTTGCTTACTGAATATCAGGCCCCAGTTTTTTAATGCACAGATCCATAAGCCTACCTTTCTAATTGGTTATGTGAATTTCAGATTGCTGTCACATTGATTTATACGCTGTATAAATTCTTCCAGTTTTGCTTGTATACCATTCCATGTCAAATAGCAATCAATGTAGTGTTTCCAGGTTGTGATGAATACTGTTACTGGTTACTTTAAAGATGTATTTCTACTCTTATAGTCTGACATAAAAGTTGGCAAGACTCGGGCAAATGTTGTGTCTGTAGCCATTCCTCTTTTTTGGATGTAAACATTGCTAGTGAAAACAAAATAATATGAGTCCAGTACCATTTCAGCCATGTCTAATATTAATCTGTTTGGTGCGTGTTTGTCTGTTGCTCTTTTCCTTAGATAGTCTTTTGTATCTTTCAAATGCGAGTTAAACCGTCCTACAAAGGTCTCAGGAAACAGCCCATTAATTTGAAATGGTTCTGTGTTGGAACCAATACTGGCCACATATGACCTCCCAGGTGGGTTGTTGGCATTTTGTGCCAAATCCCTAGAAACCAATAATATATTTCCTTCTCAAGTTGCATAAACAATAATCCCTTCTCTTTGGAGGTAATCCATTCATTTTATATGCAGTCGTGGCCATAGTAATTACTCTTGATTTTATCTTTCTGTTGGGACTTGATTTAACTTATCATAAAATACTGCATTACTCCATTGTTTTGCATTTCTGTTAGGTAATTCTGACTTCCTAATATCAGTATGGCTCCGCCCTTGTTGGCAGGTTTCATCTTTATTTCACTATCATTCTGTAATTCCATTGGAGCTCAAGCTCTTTTGTCATGTTTCTGTTATAGCGATCTCCTGTGGCACTGAGGATTTTGTCTATTTTATTTATTGAAATGTTTCACCAGGAAGGGCACACTGAATAAGAAGTTGCTCGTCTCATGGTGCGTCCTGGGGAAAGGGTACTGGAGTACACAGAATACAGTGAATAGGACATTAAAGGCACAGTACAACACAATTAAGGCACAGTACAAAAGTAAGGCTACCTAATGAATAAAAACATGGTTCTAAGACTTGAGCCAGTGGAGGACAGTGTGGAACATTGTCACTGTCTCACTTTGTGTACCTATTCGATTAAATACAGATTTTATGGTAAACATTGTTCTTTACCTTGTCATGTACCTCTTCATCACTTTCTTTTGCCTGATATATTCATGTTAGTGAAGGTGTGTGTGTGTGTGTGTGTGTTTTTTTTTTTTTGCTTTTACAACTTTGTTGACTATCATGGGGTTATTAGTTGGGACTTTGCTGTAGAAAGATTTTTGAATGTAGCTGTCTGTAAAACGTATACATGTTAGCCTTTACATTAAATTAAGTCAGTCCTCTTTCTGGCACATATGAGGGCCCTTTTATAACACTTTGAAAAATGCTGACAACTGAAGAATTAAAACAGATTTTCATGCCACTTGTTCAGTCTGGCTGATCTCCTTAGGGGTCTCAATTTCACCTTGCCCTTGTCCTCTGTCTGCATCTTCCTGCATCCCACTGCACTTCTGGTTCTTTTGTGGTCTGATATCCTTGGGGAGGTGGCAAAATGTATCTTATCATCTAATTGTTCTGTTTTTCCAATTCGCTCTCAGATGAGGAGGCAAACTCAGTACACTGAATTTATTTTACTCTTTCTCTTTTATTCTCAATATTGCTAATTTACCAATCATAGATTTGCCCTGAGCTGTAGTCCATCTGGTCTCACTTATGTTTTTTTTTTATATATATATATAGAATAAAAAACTTTCTCACATCCTTCTGACCCTCCCCCAATCAGCTTCCCTCAGGACACCATGTTTTTGACACACAATTACTGTTTAGTTCCTTACTACTCCTTTCAGAAACTTGAAAGTGTCTATCAGTATTGTCCCTTTCCTCGTGGCCTCCAGCAAGTACAGATTTTAATTACATTGCATTGATCCTATAGGATCTGCCCTGTTAAGCGTAGAAACATAGAAGTTGACAGCAGATAAGGACCATAAGGCCCATCCAGTCCGGCCATTTTTTTACCTTATGAATGTGCCATGGCCTTTACTCTGTTGGTGGCATATATATTCATACTGCATGTATTGCTCTTATGCCTATCCCATGCCTGTTTGAAGCCTTGCACTGTATTCATATCCACCACTTCCTGAGATAGGCCATTCCATTCATCCATCACCCTTTCTGTGAAAAAGATCTCCTCACATTACCCCTTAATCAGCCTCCATCTAATCTCATGCTGTGTCCTCTTGTCCTGCTATTTTTCTTATATTGAAACACATTGGACTCTTTCACCTTGTTAATGCCCTTAAGACGGTTGAATGTTTTGATCATATCACCTTTCTCTCTCTTTGTTTTAGGGTATACATATTGAGCTCCATTAATCTGTCCTCATATGTTTTCTGATACAGTCTCTGCACCATTTTGATTGCCTTTCTCTGGACTGCCTCCATTTTGTTAATGTCCTTGTGCAGGTGCGGCCTCCAATACTGCATGCAGTACTCAGATGGGGCCTAACCAGTATCTTGTAAAGAGGGATTATTACCTCCTCTTACGACTTGTGATATCCTTACTAATACACCCCAACATCCTTCTAGCCTTACCTACTGCTTTAGTGGTCTGCTTGGATGATTTCAGGTCATCTGTGATGATGATGCCCAAGTCTCTTTCTTCCTTGTGATTGCCAGCAACTCCCTCTCAACCTATAGGTGGCTTCAGGGTTTCTCTTCCCCATGTGCATGATCTTGCACTTCTTTGCATTAAACCCCAGTTGCCACTCTTCTGACCATTTTACCAGTTTATCCAGCTCTCTTCTCATTCTGCCCACCCCATCTGGATCATCTACTCTGTTGCAGATCTTGCTGTCATCTGCAAACAAACAAACCTTACCCTCCAGTCCATCTGCAATATCACTGATGAAGTATTGAAGAGGACTGGTGGCAGGACTGATCCCTGAGGTACCCCACTTGGTTACCTCTGCACTGCAGTATCTCCAGTCTTTGTTTATTTTTAACTGGGTAGTCAAGAACTTGGCACAGTATTCCATATGGGGCCTCACCGTGATCTGTAGAGTGGTACTGTAGTATTACCTCTTTCCTCCTTTACTGAAACCTCTCCCAATATACCTCAGCATCCTGGTTGCCTTGCTTGTAGGCCTTCTTACATTGGCTAGATTCCTTTGGGAGTTTTTGATAAATTCCAGGCCCCATCCTCAGACATAGTGCACAGCTTAACCTCCAATCCAATATTCTGTTCTGGGGTTCTTGTTCCCATTGTGTGTCACCTGCACTTTTGTTGTTGAATTTCAGCTGCCAAACCTTTGACCACTTCTCTAACCTATGCAGGTCCCTCACCAACACCCTTATTTCCTTCATGCTGTCCACCTGCTACAGAGTTTAGTGTCATCTGCAGAGACACACCTTGCCCTCATGCTACTTCTCCTAGGTCGCCGAGGAACATATTAAAAGGAGGATGCAGGACTAACTACTGTGGCACACCACTTGTGAACTCCTCAGCTTGACTCATTTGTCACCACCCTCTACTCTCTCCCTCCCAATCAATCCTATTTAGCTAGGCCCTTCACTGCGCCTAGATCCTCTTACTTCTTCAGCAGTGTTATGTCTGCCACTGAGTCAAATTCCTTGCTGTAGCTGAAGTACAGTAAATCCATTGCTTGTCCCTTATTCACTGCCTTAGTTAGCAGTTAAAGAATACTATCTGGTTGGTCTGACAAGACCTTCCTGCCACAAACACATGCTGTTTACTATCAAATCCAATTTATTTATATAAAAGCGCATTTCCAGAATTGTTCAATGTGCTTAAACAATTTTAAAACATCAGCATATACTACTATATTAATTAAAATAATACTTCAAATCTTTTAACATTCATCCTATATCAGATAACTTATATAAACTGTATAAATACTAATGGCAGTCAGAAAAGGCTAGACTAAATAAATAAGTTTTCAGTGCACTTTAAAGCTCTCGACGTTCAGGCACTCCCTCAGCTGATGAGGTAGTGTTCTACAGGGTAGAGACTGCAAAGCAAAGAGTGGGCCCCAATGTTTTAAGTTGAACCCTGGGAACCCTCTTGCAATCCCTCATCAGAGGAGCGGAGGAGCAGAGTGGGTAGTTGGGACGCAGGAGATCTTGCAAGTAGTGGGGTCCCAGCATGCAGGGCTTTGTAGGTCAGCAAGCTGACCTTGAAGGTGTTCTGCCACTGTACTGGCAACTAGTACAATCTGCGAAGCATAGGCACGATATTGCTCGATTTTGAGTTGCCAGTCAACAGCTTGGTGCTGCATTCTACACCAGCTGCAAGTGGCAGATAACCCTGGTAGCCCTGGTAAAGGCATTACAGTAGTCAAGGAGGCATGGACCAGAGTTAGAAGATCCTTGGGTGGAACCAGATGCTTCTCCTGGGTGATATTCCTCAGATGGTAAAGAGGTCTTAACAATGGCCGACACCTGAGATTTAAGTGTCAAAAAATAATGCCCGGTTTTGCACCTGGTCAGAGGTTGTCAGCTGAACACCCTTTGCCATAGCCCAGAGAGTTATCCCACTGGCAAACCTGCACTCTGATGACCTGGATCCACTACCAGCACCACAGCCTTTGCCAGGTTCAATCTCAGCCAGCTGGCTCTCATCCAATCCTGAATCTTGGAGAGGCAGCTATTAAAGACCTGCGAGGGCCCCATCCTGCTCGAGCAAAGGACATGTATAACTGAGTATCATCTGCATAGCAGTGAAAACTCAAGCCATACCACCTAATAATGTCTACTAATGGCAGCATATACACTGAAAACAACATGGGTGTCAGAATGGAGCCCTGCTGTACCCCCGAGGATAGGGAGAGGGCAGAGGAATAAATTCCCAACACCTTTCTGAGTTCTACCCTCAAGCAAAGATCGAAACCAACTGAGAACTGTACCAGACAGTCCACAGATGAACTGCAGATGCTCCTATAACACACCATGGTCTACAATGTCAGATGCTGCATAGAGATCAAGGAGGACCAAGCTTGAACGAGTCCTCCAGTCTCTTGTTATTAGTAGATCATCAGTACCCAAGTAAGTGCCATCTTAGTACTATGCCTCTTCCTAATCTACACCACACTACAGCAGGTTGGTCGTAAAGTCTGGATGATCCTCACAATGTCAGTGATCACCAGCCGTCAAGTCAGACCAGGCAAGTTGGGTGCTTGCAACCTCCAGCCGATCTCTGCCACACCCAATAGAGGGGCTGAACAGATGCCAGAGCTGATGGTGGCAACCTTATCTGCGAAAACAAAGCAAACTCCTCACACCTCTCCTGTACAAACTCCTCCAGACTGAAGATGGATTGTATTGCACAATCTGACAGTCTAGAAGAGCTGAGCTGGTCAGTTATGCACAGTGGCAATTTTCCTGGACAGGAACGCTGCCATCTTACAGGTGATTGCCAATTGATAGACCGTATAATGATCCATCAATCTAAGTCTGTCAACTGCCTAACCTGATTTCCGCCAGTGCCTCCAACCTTTGCTCCACTTGCTCAACTCCTTAAAGGTCCCATCAAACCATGGTGATCAAGGCAAAGAGTAAGGGACGAACACGGACTGATGCAATAGAATCCAGGGCCTGAAAATCCATCCTGAATCCTGAAATCCATTCCTTTCCAGATAGTCAACTAGATCCTCCTGACTAGTATTTCCATCAGCTTACCAGCAATGGAGGTAAGACTGATGGACCTGTCCTGTCAGTGGTTTAGCCAGTACAGATGCCAGTTCCTGAGCACCCTTGGGTGTTCCATCTGGTACTGGAGCTTTATCCACTTTTACAGCTGGAAGCCCTTTTATAACCATACTCCTGTAAATACCACTTGTTCCATTTCCAGGATTCCTTGCAGCAGCCTTTATGATGCTTTCAGTTAATGGCCATTATCCTCTAATGTAAATACTGAACAGAAGGAATCATGACTGCTTTCTGCTTGCCTCCTCTGTTGCCCCCACAACAGCCTTAAAGGAAAACTACACCCTCATATCCTGTAAATTTAGTTTTCATGTCAGACAACTCTTGCTTTTTTTTTTTTTTTTATGTATATAGGTTTTCATCTGTTCTTGGGCTTGCTGAAGCTACTGTTCACCAAGCCTACCGGACTCTGGGGCTGCTTGGGGATCTTTGGATGCTATCCATGTCCTGGAGGACTTCCAGAGCCAGCTTGAGGGTTCATTCTGCCACAGCCCTTGACGATCCACTTTTTCTCCCCATTACCCTGTGGCCCCAGACACAGAGGCGCATGTACATGGAGGCACGCATGCACTGTCTTGCTCGTGACAGCCCTTCCTCCCACTCCATTGGCCTAGTGTCCTGGCTCCTCGGCTTACACTGCCCTCTAGCCTCCACTGCAAGGGAAGCACAGATCCCTCTTGGGAGGAGAGCTGCCTTCGGCAGCTCAGTCCTGCAGCTCTCTCCCCATAGACCTCTGATGGCGCATTCTCATTCCCAAACATGGGTCACCAGCTGTATGCCACTGGGCCAGCTAACAACTTTTCATGTAGCTGTTAGGATATATGTGACTACTTTTATTTACACTGTTCGTGCTAGTCCCTGTAATTATCCTGGGGTCTCCATTTTCTGGTTGTCGAATCTCATTGCCCAAGAGCTGCAGTAGTATATGAAAACATGATGTCAGTACCTTTTAAACTCTACCATATGCCTGTCTGCTTAATTAAAGTTAAACAAAACAAGTTGCAACACAGTGTAACATACCACATTTACCTTCAGTTAGCTTTGCAAACTGAGTTGTAATGCAGGGGTTTTCCTTTGAAAACAGACAACTTGAGTGCAGTTTAAAGACTTCTTCCAGGATTTTCAGATTTTCCGGATAGCTATACACAGTATAAATAGGTGCTGTTTTCTATATAAATTTTTATCAGATTTTCCCAGTTTTCTCTCTGTCCCCATGCCCTGGGCATGTGTGTGTATAGACATGCGCATGCCACACCTCGGGGCACTGTTCTGCTATACTGTTAACCTATCCTGCCTATGCTACCCTCCGGACCTCCAGCCAGTGGGAGAAGAACTACAGGGGGCGACGACCATCCCAGGAGAGGAGAGATGCCTTTAGGCTGTGTACAATGAGATTTCAACAACCATAAAATGGAGACCTCCAGGTAGTTACTAGGACTAGAATGAACAGTGAAAACAAACAAAAGCAAACATGTATATGCCCAACAGTTACAGGAAAACAGTTGTAAATTTTGTTTGTTTCCATGTCAACAGACAAGATATGAGGGTGTAGCTTTCCTTTAAGAGATCTTGTGTATGTTCTTGACATTTCGCAGCTTTAAAGTCATCTCCTTTTTCCTGTAACATATCTGAAACCCCTCTTCAATATGCAGCTCTGTGTTTGCTTCTGTGTCCCTGACTGCTTTCTTGACCTCTCATCTTTAATGATACTCACCCCATTTCTTTTCCTCTGCTTCTCTTTTAAATCTTAAAAGGTCCTTTTCTTTAGCATTCACTGCCTTTCTAACCTTCTTAGAGAACCAGATTAGTCTCTTTACCTGTTTCTCTTGGAAAGCATGCTCAAGCACAATGTAGATGCCTAGAGAATGTCCCCTTTAATTACTCCCACAATTCCTCCACCTCAGATTTTGCCCACTCCAACAAACTTATCCTGGACCAATGCCCTCATCAGGTGAAAGTATGCTCTCTTGCAGTCCAGAGCATCAGCCTTTGACAAGGGTATACTGGTACCCAGTAGTTCCATAACCCACACTCTGCCAACTTGTTTCAGAGTTGACGGGTACCACATCGAGAATGGCAGCTTGCCTTGTGGGTTCCTGACCAGTGGCACCAGCACGCAATCCTGCAAAGTATCTAGCAGGGCCTGACTTCTGATGCTGTTAGCTGCTGGAAATTCCCAGTCTGTCTGGCAGGCAGAGATCAACTGCCACTCCCTTCTCCTCATGCACACTTCTTTGTTTCTACTCCTAGCTCTCTGTCACCCTTGGTCCCCATTTCTTGTGATCTGTGGACCACCTCTTTGCGCATCTTTATCTAATAATGTTCTGTACCCACAATGATTCTGTCTCCCCATTTCTTTCCTAAAGGGCCCACTGAGCTGATCTCCACTGAACCAGTGAGAGTAGCGATAATCACATAAAGGGAGTCAGTGCATCTTAGTCCAGTCTCATTTCAGAACTGGCAAGATATCCAGTGAGAAACACACCACCAGGAGTACAGGTGTGTAGGTTTTAGTTTAGTCCTTTTGGGGAGGGGAGACATTCCAGATGGAGGACATGTATAGATAAAAGTAAAGTTTTTTAGTGATGCTCACACAATACTTGTTGTAATTGTTTTTTTTTTTTGGACAAAAGTTGACCTATGAATACAGCAAAATAAAATTACAGTGACTATAACCAGTCCTACAGTAGATAAGAAACTTTTGAGCCACATCTGTAAGCCACATCATGAGCCTCCCTGTATCTTGGGAGGATGTTAGCCTCAGTTTTAAACTGGGGATTAGTGAAGTACAGAATGCTCCAATCGGCCTGTCAGTGTCAGCAGAAGTGGCCTTGTGTCTCTGGGAGGCCCCCAGCAGGGTTGGTCATTAGGGCCCTTGAGTGCACCCTAGCCAGTGTTCTGTTCGCCATTGTGATAGCTGGAAGGTTCTGTCAAACCCTATGATATCTCTTGTGTGACATGTCAACAGTACACAGGAAATGAAATGCATAAACTAAAACAAACATGAAAGCTTCTTTCAGGGGCCCCTAGCAGTGGGGGCAGTGACCGCCGGACTGAGGGTGCCTAAGGACTGCCCTGCTATTGTGTGTGTTCTGTTAGTTTTGTCTCCAAGGAAATCCAGCAGTGGGATGTTCAGCCACATCTGAGATGGTGCTAATAGCACGTGGTGAGACTGCAGGAATGGGCCCCTGTGCAATAGTACATAATATCTTCTTATCTTTGCAGGTGATTACGAACTCAGCCAGCTTGAGGAGAAACTAAAGGAGACCAAGAAGCTATGACAAGAATTGTGTCCAGAGTGTCATCCGGTTCTGAAAAGTAAGGCACAGCTTCTTGCAGTTTCAGATATACTGTACCTGAAAAAGACAGGTCTTTTGAGGACAGAGAGGTACCAAATTTTTAATTACCAGTTTATGCTAGGTGCTTGAATCTGAGCTCGGAATCACGTTGTTCAGATTCTGGTCCAATTTTCAGAATACCGATTTTAGAATTGAAGTCAGAAAATCCTAATCCAAAATTAAATGTAAGCCCCCGTGTCTAGGGGTATGGTGGTGAATGTCCGGGGGACACTACCCAACAGTAAGTCCACATACCTGGTCGGCCTAGTTTACAAGACCTTGATGAAGCTAAGTCTTTGTAGCTCTTGGATGGCCGGGTGCAGAACTGGATGACAGGGAAATGAAAATGCTGGTCTTCACCTGCCTAGCCTTGCCATCTTCACCTCAGAGGCCTTTGAAGGCAGTCTTCAATAGGCAGGCCTCTCAAAATCCTTCTCATGGGTCCTCTGGATCTTTTGGCTAACACCCTGAACACATAAGATGCTGGGCTGTGGAGGCAAACTTCTTGTTAGCAGCCACAGTCCATCCAAAAGAACAAGGCAACAGCAGAACTGCAGGAATGAGGGATCCCATTTAATGAACAGTTAATGCAGAACACAGTAACAGTCACTCCATGGAACAGTAAAGCACAAAACAGGTCTTCTAGACCATGAGATCACATTAGAAGCCGCTACCTGTTTGGCAAGGTAGCCACAATCCAATGCAGGCAGCTGGACTTGTGGCCGAATCAGGCCTTAACAGCAGAGCAGCATCAATCCTTCCTCAAACGCTGCCCAGTGGCACTGAGGGTTGAGGCGCTGGATGCCACACTCAGGCTATGCCAGCAACCCAGGTTCAGAAGACAGCCTGGGCACTGGGGTCGGCGGGGAGGAGTAGGATCGGCGTCCGAGGGACAGCTGTCCTCTCCTGGGTGGGATCCGGGATTTCCGATGCAGTAGTGACCCCCAGTGGAGACTGGGGTTTCATCTGCTGGGGCTCTAGGTGGGGACGTGCACTGCAGGTATCTTGCCGGGCTCCGCCTAAGGCTACACGCCATTGCACACTCATGCATGTAGGGGAAATAATAAGGAAAAAGCCCCAGACCTCCAGTGAGGTGATGGAGGCCCCAGGGGAACACCATACATCCTACAGCCAACCCTTACACACCCAGTTCCCTCACCAGGGCCATTCGGATCCGTTAGGCACTTCACACTTAGGCGATTAACCACCAGGGGTAGAGGCGGAACCAGCCTCGGACGTAATACCGAGGGTCGAGCCTGCCGTGGGTCCATGAGGAAGGAGTATTCAGGAGATGTGGGGTTCGAGCCAGAAGAAGTGGCATATCCAGTGGGCACTCCCAAAGGATGCCTGGCGGTTGGGAGTGTAAAGAAAGTAAAAAAAAAAAAAAAAAATCCTTCCTTGAACACCAAAACTGAACAGACTCTAAACGGGGCCAAGCAGCCAGCCCGTGGCACTGAGGGTTGGGGAGCTGGATGCCACACCTCATGTCATGCTGGTGACCTGGGTTCAGGAAGAGCCAAGGCCATCAGGGGTTGGCAGGGGAGAGGAATTGAGTGTCCGATGGACAGCTCTCCTCTCTGGCGGAGAGGGGTTCATGCTTGCGCTTGACTGGCCTCTGGCAGAGTTCCAGGGTTCAGTAAGCTTAGAGCTAGTTGCGGGGGATGGGGAGTGGCTGCATCGTCAGTGAGGCCATGGGTGGTATGAGCCACCCCTGAACAGGGAAAATAGCATGGTCTCCTGGATGACTGAGCACCACAGCGGAGACCCTGATTGCACACATGCCTGCCTGACTGCCCGGAAAAGGTCCGATGAAATAAAGAAGTATTCGGTGTCCTGCCCCACCCTGTACCCTCCTGAGGGATACAGCCGAGCTGTATGGAGACTGATCAGGAGTACAGGTCGACTGTGTCTTTGGGATACGCATTGTGTTTTCCAAGAAGTGGAGACTGTGCTCAGGGGAGTACAAAATAAATAAAAAAACAGGGCCAAGCAGAACCAGGGTCTGTCCCGGACCCCAGAATCCACTGGCACCCCTATCCACAGTCTTTGCATCACTTGAGGCAGCAAATCAGTCTCTGGGACCAGAGGTGGAGCCAGTACCCTGTATCCCTAACCAGTGCCTCTCCTCCTTCCCTTCATCTCTTAACTTGGCCCTGGGTCCCACTTTAGGCCATTAGTTGTAAGGGCAGCATATACCAACCCACTCCATACCGCACATTTGCTTTGCAGGCTTCTTTTCTTCTCCTAGTCTGGCCACCTCAAACTTTCTGTACAGGGGCAGCTGCACTTCTCCACTGCTTCTTAAGCAGCTCTCCATCACAGCCCTGAACTAGGGGCTCAACAACTAACAGCCGCCACCTTGCCCCTTCAAACACATGTACACACTGCATAAAAAACTGCAGCCTTAATGGCTGAGTGGGCAATCAGCCCACATCATACCCTTCACTCTCTCTTCTCCCTGAGGAATCCCTAACTGGTGCAAAGCAGCCCTTTATTTAGTCCCAAAGGGTGCCAGAGCCACCTGCCAAAATCACTTGTCCAATCCTGGACCATTCACACAGGCACCAAAACCCAAAGTCCCATGTAATAACTATATACATTTGCCTTCTTGCACCAGTCACTGCCAAAACTACTGGAGCAGGCGTCCATTCCTCATTCCACCAAGGCACCTGCAATGCTCAATAGGCACAGACTGCCTACTATTTACAATTTTGTTTAATCTTTTTTCTTGATGTGGTCCCGAGCCCAGCTGACCCAAGAAATGACCAGACCCAGGACCCAGAGCAGCCACTCTGGTAAACTTCCTCCCACACATATCTCTCACACTCAACCCCCCAGTACCTAAAAGCTACCGCCTACTGCACCCAGAGGCGGAAACAAAGTAGCACCCAGCCCACCCACTAAGGGCCAGGACTCCAAGGACCACTTAGGGACCAACTGGGTCTGAAACCCTCCAGAGCCACTGATCCCAACCAGAGGGAGACATGGAGCCAGAGTCCATAATGAAAGCTTCATGTGGCTTACACTTCCTTTAAATGCCACTGTTTCCAGCCGAATTACAACCCACCAATAACTATTTACTATACCTAAACTATCACCACTTAGTAAACACTAACCCGGCTCACTAAACCACCCGGGACCACTTATTTGACAACCACTAACTCTGCTTTCTAAACCAGCCAGGACCTCTGTCCTTTTACACCTGGCCACCTGCCACTAGACCTACTAAATGGATTGCTTTCAGATTGCATGGTGGCATCCCAAGTCCCCATACTGTATACCAACTTACCACTAAACCTATTATTGCTGCCAGCTGCCTGAATTGGACTGCCTGTACATTTAATTAAACCAGAACACCATATATGCAAAACTGTATACATTAGATGCCAAACCACAGTTGCACGTCATCACACTAAGCAAAGGTTTTCTCTTCAGTTGCTGTGGCGAACCTCACACAAATGGTTGACTCACCAACCAGGAAAAAATACAGGACCGCACCAGCACACTCTTGGACTGGATCCTTACCAGTCAGCCATCATGGATATCTAACACTAATGTCCTCCCTGACACTCTCAGCGACCACTCCCTGTTAGCTGCATCTGGTCAAATAAATTAATCAAACCACCGCCAAAACTATCACCAGCAGGGTTCTACCCTGTGGTCAACTTCCTCAACTCTAATCCCACCTCCTCCATCAAGACTGGTCCCCTTCTTCAATGCAACCAATGTAAACACTGCCCTTGACCACTTCATAAACATCTTCATTGTGGCCTGTGACACGATGCTCCTATTAAGAAATGCAAAGTCAAATCACTTCAGTAACCCTTGGCTCACAGGTGACCTCCCTCAGGATGCTAAAACAAGATACCACCTATGGGAGCTGGCCAGAAACTCTGGAAGGCAAAGCGACATCCCAAACTACAAATGCCGCAATGACTGCACCAAAACAATCAGGCAAACAAAGTCCACCTACTATAAGCATGCCTCTCACAAACTCCTGGGGCAATGGTCGGAATTCTGGAAGAACATAAAGGAACTCACTAGAAATCCACCCAAACTCCCCTATCAATACTCAGCATCAACGGAACCACAACCCTCAACCCAAAACCACTGCAGATACCTTTAACAAAGTCCTTACCGACCTCAGCGCTGTCCTACCCCAGGACTACTTCAAAGATGGTGAAGCCCCTCTGTCCGCAATGAACACTACCCCACCAGCTCCCCTGCTTCTATTTCAAAGCAGTCAAGGCTCACCAAGCACGCAATATAAGTTACCAAAGCCCTTGGCAAATCAAGATTCAGTAATGACTCCTTCGATCTCAAAATCCTGTCTCTCACACTTGATGAAGTGCTTAGTCCTCTGGCCAGAATTTTCAACCTCTCCTCAGCCTTAGCCAGTTCCTGGACAGATGGAAATCTGCCACTGTCACCCCAATCCATAAAAGTGGTGACAAAACTGCCCACCATAACTACAGACCTATCTCCCTACTACCCCACTCTCCAAGGCACTAGAGCACATCATCTCGGACCAGCTCACAGAATTCCTGGATACGTGACAACATCCTGTGCAAGCAACAACATGGGTTCCACAAAGGTCACAGCACCCCACAACCCTACTTTGAATTCACTGCTTAATCCACAATGCACTTGACTCCATCGAACTACTAGGCTCAATCTACATTGACTTAATCAAAGCCTTCGACACCGTCAATCATCACCTCCTGCTTATCCAGCTTCAGAACACTGGGCTGTCAACCAACTCCATTGGCTTGTTTTAACAGCTACCTTGAAGAACAGTCCCAAACAGTAAGAATCGCTGATACACTCTCAGACCCTAGACCGTCTGCTCGAGTCCCCCAGGGCTCCATTCTGGGAACCCTCCTTCAGCCTATTCTTAAACTCACTACAGAACAGCTGCCCAGAACAAATAATTCTCACACCAACAATGCTGTGATCCTCACCTCGGACCCTGAGCCAATCCAATTACAAATAAACTTCAGCTGGCCTTCTCCATCAAATCCTGGTTCCTAAATCATAGACTGCTTCTCAGTCAGAAAAAAACATGTCAATGGTCTTCTGCAGCCCCCACAACAAAACAAACAACTCCACCTCTTGCAACTGAACAAGGAGCCATCCTAGAGCAAACACAATCATTCAAGTACCTCTGCATCACCCTTGATCCCCACCCTCATACGCTGTCCATATCAGCAATGTTGCAAAGTCTGCTAATGCGAGGTTAGGCATATTCCGGCACAGGAAACACCTAACCCCAGAAGCACTATCAGTGGCCGTCCAAAGCTCCATCGTCAGCATCATAGACTATGGTCTTATCATATATGGGTCTGCAACTACCACTGCTCTCAAATGTAGCGTGACCTCTCTGAATAAGACCTGTCATCTCATCACTGGCTCACATCTCCATACCCACATGTGACCTTTATTCCCAATCTGGATGGCTTCAACTGAACAAGCGCATAAAATACCAAACCTGCATCACGGCCAAGAAAATTATAATGGAGCTTGCCCCCACCTGGTTTCTGTGCCTCCTTAAGCCTAGACATAAGAATGTCACTACAAGGAGATCCAATTCCCATCTACTACATATCCCACAATGTCGCACAACCCAAGGACAAAGATCATTCGCCTATCTGGCATCCAACTGGCTCAACTCTCTTGGCAGTGACATAGCCACCGGCTCCAACACTCAGCCTCTTCAAGTCCAAGCTGCGCCTCACTGCTTGTATCCTGCAATTGCCCATCTTAACATTGCCACCATTCCAGCTGCACATGCCCCAGCACCCAGCGCTTACAATCAGTCTTTGCACCCTAGCACCTTACCTGTTCTATTCCTCGACAAGGCCCCCTGGCTGCACTGTCTTCCCCGTATCTCCACTCCTGCCCCTGCCCCAACCACCTCTCATACTCCCCTTACCCCTGCACCTCCTTCCTCCTGGATCTCCAACCCTACTCCCCACCCACCCACCCTTCCCTTGTGTTGCTCATAGCTCAAGTCTTTGTACTGGTTATTACATGTCTGTAAGTCGATGATTATATGTTTGGAACTAAAACTGATGACTTGCACACGCTGATGTGGAACCTTTGTAAAAGAGCCTCAGCTCAAAGTTATTGTAATCCTAGACTGAAATAAATAAATAAACTAACACCCTATGAAATTACTGCAGCTCAGTAAAACTATTTTAGCCTGCTCAAAACATTTTTTCCCACAATATACTCTTTTTCGAAGTCTTTAATGTATATCAGTCAGTGGTTGTGACTATCCTACCTGAGTAAGATTATAAGTGAACCGTCGCTGTTTGGACTGAGCACTTACATTCTGGATATCAGCTGAGAGCTCTCCTCCCTCCCTCCCGTCTCCCACTCTCCCCTCTCACCCCCTCCCACTAGCTCTCCCTACTCTCCATCCCTCTTTCTTTTCCTCCTTTTGTTTCCCCACCCCCAACTTCCTACCTTTCAACCCCCAAGCCAAATTACCACCTGCCTTGACAGTGCCTCCTTGGCAGTCATGTTACCCATTACTTCCCCACCCCACCCTCTGACTGCCTCTTCACACTTTGATGTATACTATCACAAACAATGTCTCCTGGTTAGCAGTAATAAGTTGTATTTTGCTGCAACGCTCTCATCGCCTTGTATCTAGCACCCTCTGTATAACTGGTAGAACTGTTTCTCTGTTTAGCTGATATGTTCTGTGCTGTTCTATGAATATTAATATGTTGTGTATCCTTTTACTTTTACCTGTATACCAGTGTGTAATGACCTTCTGACTAACTGACATGGACTGTTATTCCTACAGTATGTATAGTAATATGGTTATTAGCCTTATGTAATGTCTGTCTGTAAGAAAATGATGTGGGACCTCTGTATCTAGGATTAAAACATTTGAGCTAGAAGCTCATTTACAAATAAATAAATAAAATTCACAGTAAACATCCCCATAGGAAACAGTTAAATAGTTTTAAACCAGTGTGTAATCTCATAAAAAAGCAGGATCAAATACATTATATACAGGATAAAGTATAGGGGTACATAGAAACATAGAATTTGATGGCAGATAAGGACCGCTTGGCCCACCCAATCTGCCCATTTCCCTACCTAATGGATAAGCTGCAGATCCTAGTTAACCAGCAGCCTACTTCTTTCTACCACCACCCCTAGAATTGCCTTATGACTGTCCCATGCATGCATGCTTGAATTCAACCACCATTTTTGACTCCACAACTTCCTCCGAAGGCCGCTTTCATGCATCCACAACCCTCTGAAAAAAATACTCCTTAAATTACCTCTGAGCCCCCCCATCTTCAAATTGTGCCCCTTGATCTTGCACACCTCTTTTTGAAAGATGCTACCCTCCTGACTTTGTTGATTCCCTTGAGGTATTTGAAAGTTTCTACCATGTTCCCTCTCCTCCTTTCCTCGAGGCTATACATATTAAGCTCCTTTAGTCTCTCTTCATATGTCTTCTGGTGCAGACCCTGCACTATTTTAGTTGCCCTCCTGGACAGCTTCCATCCTGTCAATGTCCTTGCAAGACTGGGTCTCCAGAACTGCACATAGTACTCCAGATGGGGTCTCACCAGCTGTCTGTACAGAGGGATAACAACTTCCTGTTTTCTACTGGTGATGCCTCTCCTATGCATCCCAGTATCCCCCCAGCCCTCCTTACTGCCCTCTCACATTGCTTGCCCACCTTAACTCACCTGATATGACTACCCCAGGTCCCTTTCCATTTTTGTTGTTGTTAGTATCTCACCCATCATTGTATACTCTTCCTGGGTTTTGTTTCCCAGTGCATTACCTCTGCATTTCTTAGCATTGAATCTAAGCTGCCGACATTTGACCATTCCTCTAACCTTGCCAAGTCCTTCTCATCCTTTCCACCCTACTCAGTATCAACTCTGTTGCAGATCTTTGTGTCATCTGCAAGAGACATACTTCTCCTTCCAGTCCCTCTGCATTGTTGCTTATAAAACAATGAAGAGGACCAGTCCTAATACTGAAATCCTGTGGTACCCACTAGTAACCCCTTTCTTCAGAGTGGACTCCATTTATTACCCTCTGTGTCCCATTCTCAAGCCAATTCTTTACCCAGGCTATCATCGTGGGACCCACTCCCAGGCTGGTTAACTTGTATATTAATCTTTGTGTGGGACTGTGTCAAATGCCTTGCTAAAGTCTAGGTAGGCCATGTCCACAGCCCTCCTGATCTACTACTTTTGTCACCCAGTCAAAGAAATCTGTTGGCTGCATCTGGCATGACCTTCCCACAATGAATCCAAGCTGCCTTGGGTCCTGTGCCCCTCTGGCCTCTAGGTACTGGATAGTTCTTTCCTTCAGAAGTGATTCCATCATTTTCCTTATCACTGAGGTTAAACTCACAGGTCTGTAGTTTCCCTTCTGCCCTGCTCCCACTTTTGTGAAGGGAATTACATCTGCCCTCCTCCAGTCCTCAGGTACCACCCCATCCTGCCATGATTTGTTAGAGGGTAGTCAGTGGTGTCACTAGTTCTACCCTTAGTTCTTTTAGAATTCTGGAATGAATCCCATCAGGCCCCATTGCTTTGTCCACCTTCAGTTTTAAGAGTTCTTTCAGAACCCTTTCTTCTGTAAATGGGCTGGTACCAACTTCTGTATCCGAGTGTTTCTATTGTTTGTTTGGTACCTTTCTCTTTGTTTGTAAATACTGAGCAAAATATTTATTTAGTATCCTGCCTTTTCAGTCACCCTCCTGCCCACCCTCCCATTTATCTAGCCTCACTATCCTCCCTTGGTCTTTTCTTCACTCTCTGATGTACCTAAAAAGGTTTTATCCCCTTCTTACTGTAACTGAGTTGGCCATCTTTTCCTCGGTTTTGGCCTTTGCTGTTCTGACTGCTTTCCCAGCTTGCTTTTGCTTTAACTGATACAATTCTCTGTCCTGCTTTTTCTGTGATTCCTTGTACTTTCTGAATGCTTTCTTTTCTCTTGAACCTTCACTGCCACTTCCTTTGAGAACCATAGTGGTTTCTTACATCGTTTAGTTTTGTTTATTTGCTTCACACAAAGGCTTGTTACCTCTGTGATGGCAGTTTTATTATTCCATCGTTCTTCCACCCCTCCTTCCTGCCCATTAGTGCATTCCTTAGCCACCCATTTTGGCAAAGTCAGCCTCCTGAAGTCCAGTACTTTGCTTTGTATGGCTTGACTTTATTACTGTGTTTATTGTGAACCATACTGTTCAATGGTCGCTAGTCTCTGAGATGGCTACCCACTTTCTACATCTGTGATCCCTCTCCATCTCCATTTGAGAGAACCAGGTCTAAGATTGCTCCTCTCGAGTGGGTTCCAATACTAGTTGTCTAAGGCATGCCGTACAGTGTGTTACAAAAGAATTTAATACACATCGGAGTTTTTGATGGCAATATAAACACAGAGGGCTAAGCCCAAGGAGTTTATGGTAGCCATCCTACAACGAAGGTGTGTGTTAAATCAGTGTATCACTGCATCCCATATTTTGTTTCATACAATTTAAGGGTTGTGTTTTTCGCTGACTCCCATCTGCCCGTGCATACCCCTGCAGTGAGGAAATAAAATGTTTTAGTTATTTATTTTGATCCAGGTGGTCAGCACCTGGCCAGTGGTGCTTCCACCTACTCATCGCCCTGGTCCAGGGTGAAGTTAGAGGAGGAGGAGGGTAGAGATGCTGGCTGGTGAGGAGCACTGGAGACAGCCAGTAGGAGGGATGACTTGGGGGCCTTGCTGCTCTAGATGCTACTGTCTCGCCCAGCCAGATGGAGAGTGTGAGACTGAATATGTGGCTTCCCTTTTGGGTGCCACTGATGGGGACCTAAAGCTATTTTTAAAATAAAAAAGGGGAACGTTGGCACATAACAGGGATCAGGACCACTGGCTCTTCTCAGGTACTGCTTAAAACTGACTCAAAGAGCCGTATTAAAAAAAAAAAAAAAAAAATGATTTAATACACAGCTTTTTCAATGGAAAAAATGCAACTCAATTATTTAACCATAATTTAACAGTTACTAAATATCATAGCATAAACAGTTACATTAGCTACTTCTCTTTTTTTTTTTTTCCTGCACTCAACCAGTTTCTCCCAAAACCCATGGTCCATCAAACAGTTCGCTGAGTCTCTACAGGAGCTGACTTTAAATCCAACTCCGTGTAGCACTAATTAATTGCACGGCAGATCACCCACCATTCCTGGGACATGGGTAAATGGGGGCATCCCTCATGTTAGTGTCTTCTCCACAAAGTTCACTATTGCTCCCAGTGCCAGCAACCATAAGCAATGGCACATACAGCTCCAGGAGAAAAGCGCAAACGGTCAGTCCCACATGACATCTTGATTGTACAGTTAGTAAGTTCAGCAGATGGGGACTTCCACAGCTTAACCAGCACCCTTTTAAAATCCAGCATGGCTGGGGTACCCCAAATCAATGTCCTGGATGAGCCCTCATGTTGTGCCAGCCCCCACGTGTCTAGGGGTATGGTGGTGACTGCCCTAGGAAGGGGCACTACCCAACAATAAGAGTCCACACACCTGGTCGGCGTGGCTTACCAGACCTGATGAAGCTGTGGTGCCCTCGGAATGCTGGATGACAGAGAGATGAAAATGCTGGTCTTCACCTGCCTGGCCTTGCCATCTTCACCTCAGAGGCCTTTGAAGGCAGTCTTCACCCGGCAAGCCTCTCGATGTCCTTCTCGTGGGTCCTCTGGACCCTTTGGCTAATGCCCTGAACACACAAGTGGCTGGGCTGTGGAGGCAAACTTTGTTAGCAGGAACAGTCCATCCAAAAGAACGAGGCAACACTAGAACTGCAGGAATGAAGGGATCTCATTTAGTGAACAATTAATGCAGAACACAGTAACAGTCACTCCATGGAGCAGTAAAACACAAAAACGGGTCTTCCGGACCATAAGGTCACATTAGAAATTGATGGGTGCTCTGAACCGAAATGGTCACATTAGAAGATAGAGTCCAGGGCTGCTAACTGTTTGGCAGGGTGATCACAATCCAAATGCAGGTAGCTGGGCTTGTGGCTGCCAAAGCAGGCCTTTTACAGCAGAGCAGCATCAATTCTTCCTCAAACACCAAAACTGAACAGACTCTAAATGGGGCCAAGCTGAACCAGGGCACTGTGCCTGGAGCCCCTGTCCACAGTCTCTGCATCTCTTGAGGCAGCAAATCAGTCTCTGGGACCAGGGGCAGAGCCAGTACCCCAGGATCCCTCACCTCAACAGTGCCCCTCCTCCTTCCCTTCATCTCTTAACTCGACCCAGGGTCCCACTCTAAGCCATTGGTCCTAACAGCCTGCATACATCAGCCCACTTCATGCCCAATATTTGATTTGTGTGCTTTTTTTCTTCTGCTAGTCTGGCCATCTTAAACTTCCTGGACAGGGGTGGCTGCACTTCTCAACTGGTCCCTTAGCAGTGCTCAACAAGAGCTCTAACAAAAAGTTCAACAACTAATGGTCCTACCACATCCCTTCAAACACCACCAGCACACACTGCACAAAGAAAACTGCAACCTTAATGGCCAAGCAGGCAATCACCCCGCTAAACCCTTCACTGTCTCTTCTCCCTGAGGAACTCCCTAAGTGGCACAAAGCAGCCCCTTTATTTAGTCCTGAGTGCCAGAGCCACCCACCAAAATCAGCAGTACAATCCCTGGACCATTCACACAGGCACCAAACCCTTCTGTGCCCCAAAGCCTTGAGGGACATTTAGTCTTGTAAACCCCCTACAAATGGGGGGTTCACAAAAAGTCTTCCTTGAGCTTGTGTAAATGCTTACTGCCAGACTGGTGTCCCTGCTTTGGCAGTTTAATGTGATTACCAGAGCCTGTATAGCCTCTGTGTACTGTCTTTAAGAGCTGCATGACTGCAGCTTAAGTAATCTGAGAGGAGCTCTTTGAAAGATGTAACTATTTACCAAAAGCATTTAGAGTGATAATGATAATGTAGTATGTCTAACCTCTTTCTTTGTAGCAAGGACTGTTTTGTTTGTCTCCACTATCTTGGTCCTGGACTACAAATTGGACCAATCTGTACTGGTGGGACCTAAAATGTAGCGGAAAACAGGAGCTGTCTGAATTCAAAATCTGTAGGAACTGTAGTTTGAACTTTTGCACCTTTTTGCAACTGAAGGGAGCTCTTGCTTTGACTGACAGCCAAATCAGCCAACAAAATATTTTGGATCTTGAGGAAGTCCGGGCTGCTTGCAGTTTTCAGTTAGATCTAAGCTGGAAGCTGAACAAGAATGAGCTGAAGTGATTCTAAGCAGCAATCCTGAGTGGATTCTCATGGGAGAACTGTGAAAAGGCTAAGTTTTGGCCTGCATGTCGGTGTGCTGCTCCTGAGAGGGAGAGAAGAGAATTATTTTGGACTAAATCCAAGTTTGTGTGACTAAAGTAAGCTACTGAAGTGGGCCAGGCTCAATCTGAAGGAGACTGAAGATTTTGCTGAATGCGATCGGCCTGTCAAGAGTTCCAGCTACCCATAAGCTCCCGTGTGTGCAGAGACTTTAGATTGTGACCGGGAGCACTTTGCCTGGTACAGTACAATTCCCTTACATGTAAATGTGCTATGAGCTGCTGGTGGGTCGTGAGTTAGTCCTCCACTGTGTGAACTGTGTTCTGTTTGCTGAAGCTGTATCCAGCCCAAAATGGACTGCAATCGAATTTGTCTCCATGCGGTCTTGGCCTTGCCAGACTGGCCCAGCCAGACTACCCACTGTACAGAGAAGCCATCAAGAGAGACCTGCCTGGGGATCAGCCCCTGCTCCATGCTTGAACAGGAACGATGCCTCTGTGACTCATGGGCCCTGCTTCTCCTGGCATTCCAGATCAACCACCTGCAGTCTCGATTTTCGTCCAGCCTGTGTCCAGTCTTTGGTATCGTGAGTAAATACCATGGTAATTCCCTGCAACAACAGCTTAATCTGAGTGTGTCATCTGATTGTCTTGTTGTTTCGTTTCCTTTACAAACTGAGCCCTCTGGCTCCGGATTACAAATATTGTGTACTGTGCATGTTGTGTTTTCTATCACAGGGCTCCAACCAGCTGCAACACCGCCAGCCGGGGCAACAGTCCTGGCTAGCCCATCTCTTCTCCACCTGGGTACCCAGAGGTGTGACTGTGTGGGGACTCAAAGCACATGCATAACTGCTTGAATGATATAACATTGAAGCTAATTAACCTGATTTTGTCCCTCCCTTGTTAAAGTCCCTTGAATAAATCAGATCTAACTTTTCTGCATGTAATCTGACTGTGGTTGTAGTTTGTGCTCAAAGTACTGTACTGTTGCTATTTGCTGTGCATAACCTTGTTTTACAGGGCGTCCCAGGGTTGAGCCAGAGGAACCAGCCCTGGTGGTAGTACAAACAGTGTGGGTACTTGTGTGGTGTACCAGGGTATTGTGAAAGTGATTATTGTACAGTGTTCAGGCCACTAGAGGGGAAAGAGGGGGTTACAGTGTCCGGAGGGCTGTGCCCAGGTTGGCTTGACCACTACCAACCCTGATCTCCGGTGGAGGCACCAGTTTCAGAACTCAGGTCCCTTAACCTGCTACTAGCCAAGCAGGCAGGGGTAGTAGCCCTTGGGATAGTGCCACCTAGGGGTTACAGTCCGATGTAATAACTATAAACATTTGTCCTAAATTGCACCAGCGGTGCGAAACTACTGGAGCAGGCGCCCCATTTCCCCAGAGCGGCTGCACATGTTCAATGGACGTGGACCGCCAACTATTTACAATTTTATTTAATCTTTTTCATGTTGTGGTCCCAGAAGCGACAGGACCCAGGGCCCAGAGTAGCTACTCCATTAAACTTCCTCAACTTAGTGGCCACACATGTGCACCAGAGTGCAGCCACCATGTTTATCTACACACTCACAATCCCATTGCCACGGGCAAACTCGGGACCAAAAATGCCCTGATCACACTCACAGAGGTGAGGAACACGAAACAGCACTTGGCCCATCCGCTAAGGGCCGAGACAGCACAGAAGGATGCCTGGAGCGCACGAAGAACCACCCACTGACCAATGGCCCGAAGCCCTCTAGAGTCAATGATCCCAACCTGAGGGAGACACAGAGCTGAAGCTCCTAACATAAGCCCATTTTGGGGGCTTACGTAACAGTCAACACTTTTTATATTGGAAATTAGGATTTAGGACCTGGGATTCTAATTCCAAGATCCTTTACAGAATCAGAACTGGATTAGGCTGGCCCGTCGGCATAGCGGTTGGATTTCCTTGGGGCGCCAGTGACCGGTTGATGTTCGGTGCTGGGAGGGCCGGACGAGGGAAGAAGCTGAAATGTTGGATGACTGCTCGCCTTCTCTTGGTGGGAGGATGGGGACGCTGGCGTTGCTGACCCTGGCAGAGGCTGGGGGTTGGCAATGCATGCGGTCCCATTAATCAGCAGGGACGTGGCGAACATTGGCATAAGCCTGACGTTAGTGGCATGCCATGTCCCTGGGAGCAAATGGGAAAAGAGCCCTGAGGCCAACGGATGACAGTCACCAGCTCCTGCTGCTGCGAGACCTCGGGCAGTGCACGAACCACTCTAGCAGCACCCAGAGCAGTATGGTGCTGGCTGCCCTCCCGATACCTTCCCTCTTAGAGGAGGGGACCCACCGGCGAAGGTTATGTCTGAGGGTTACCAGGGGCTGCAGTATAGGGTGAAGAGGTGGCTGTGCCGAGGCAGTGCGGCACAGAGGGCTTAGGAGGGCCTGAAGGAGAGGCCAGCCCGGAGCTGGGGCAAAAAACTGGATTAGGAATCTGAACTCCTAAATTCTATGAAATGCCATCAGATCTGAATCAGCCAGCTCTGAACATCCCTAGTTTGTGACTCCACATTCCTAAACTATATATATTACATGTTAGTCTCCCATGGCTACACTGGAATGTTACCACTTCCTAATATTCTTGTGCTGTTTCCTGTGCATTAACGGTTTTTGTACCTTTACTGGGTAACCACTTTTTATTTCTTTATACCTTCTTGGCTGGGGTGTACCTATGTTTCCTCCATCCAGTCAACTGCTCTGCCTCTTATCAGCCACAGTGGAGCATTAACCCTTACACCCTGGTCACCACAGGCCACAACACAGTGATACTTACCTTGCACACTGTGGAAGACCTGGGGACGGGCTCGGAGAAGGGGCTGACTGGAATGCATCTGCTGCAGTGCCACAGGACCAGCCTTCACATTGCGTGGAGGAGGATTATTTTTTCCCTCGTGATCCCACCCCATGGTGCAGGCATGCAGTGACATCAAGGATGCTGCCACACACACTTGTGCACAGCACATCCAACAGCGCCTGCGCCTGCCCACACTTGTGCCCCCGAGCCTGCAGAAGGCCCCGCCACCACCAGGAGCCAGTAGCTCAGCGGTTGTCCCTCCACCCTTCCAGGAGGAGAGCAGTCCTTGGGATGCTCGATCCTCCTCCACCTGGCCAACCCACTGACACCTGAGATTGCTTCAGACCTTGGGTCGTCAATGTGGTAAGAGTTGAGGTGCCAACACCTCAGCCCGCTACACTACCAGGCCAAAGGGTAACCACTTTTTGATTTCACTGTTAACTTGAAAGGAAAGGTTTGTGAACAGAGACTAATTATGGGAAAACACAGAGTTTTTTTTTAAACAAGTTACTGCATGTGTCTGTAGAAACTGACAAATAGAAGCAGAAATTGTCGGCAGATAAGGACTGCTAGGCCCATCCAGTCTGCCTGTAGGCCCTATACATTGTATGTGGCCACTGACCCTATGTGATCAATGGCTTGTCATCACTCCCTCCCCTTAGGCTTCCCTTGTTCCCATTGGAGCAGTATAGCGAGTGGTCTAAGGCTCTGAGCTGCAAATCTGGTAACATCCAGCAGACCAGACCTGGGTTTGAATCCCACAGCTTCCACTTGCATACTGTGTGACCCTGAGCAAGTCACTTAACCTCCTTGTGCTCCCAGGTCGCTCCTGTAAAAGCTTTCAACTTAGTGTGCTATACCTGGTTAAACAACTAAATCTCAAGCATGCTTAAACCCTCCGCTGTGCTTGCCCCTACTACCTTCTGTGGCAGACTATTCCATGTGTCAACTAGCCTTTCTGTGCAGAAACCTCACATTACCTCTTAATCTACCACCTTCCAATCTCATGTAGCCCCTTGTTCTAGTACTTTTCTATATTGGAAAAGGTCCCCACCTGCACCTTGTTTCTGCCCTTGAGGTACCTGAAAGTTTCAGTCATGTCCCCCACTGTCTCCTCTCCTCCACTGAATACATATTGAGGTCCCCTAGTCTTTCCTCGTGTGTTTTGTGGTGTATGCCTGTACCATATTTGTTGCCCTTCTCTGGATAGTCTCCACCTTATCTATGTCCCTTGCACAGTGTGGTCTCCAGAACTACATGCAGTACTCAGGTGAGGCCTTACCAATGTTTTATACAATGGCATCACCACCTTCTGCCTCTTGCTAGTGATACCCCTGCCTTGCACCCCAGCATGCCAATGGCCCTCTCTGCTGCCTTTGTACACTGTTTTAATACCTTAAGGTCATCAGAGATGATAACCCCTAGGTCTCTTTCCTCTTTGGTAACAGTCAGTTCCTGCCCACCTAACCTGTAGCTCTCTCCAGGGTTTCCTCTTCCAGGTACATTAATTTGCACTTCTTTACATTGAGCCTCAGTTGCCACATCTCTGACCATCTTTCAAGCATCTCTGTGTATCTTCATTTTCTGCACCCCTTCTAAAGTATCCACCCTGTTACAGATCTTGGTGTCATCTGCAAACAGGCAGCCCTTTCCTTCCAGCCCTCTGCAATGTCAATAACAAAGACATTGAACAGGACTGGTCCTAGTACTGATGACTGTGGTACCCCATTGGTCACCCCCCTCTTTCCAGAGTGTACCCCATTTACCACCACTCTCTGTCTCCTGTCTGTTAACTAGTTCCTAACCCAGTTCACCACCTGTCTCCCATGCCCAGACTATCCATCTTGTTAATCATCCTTCTGTGTGGGACGGTGTCAAGGCTTTGCTTGAACCAGGTAGGCTTTTTATCGAAATCTATATACATCTCAGATAAAATGGGATGAGGGAAAGTTCAGTAGCTTTATGGATCAGTTATCACTGCCAGCTCTATGGCTCAAAACCAAGCATTAGATGCTCCACTTTCGAGACGAACTACTTGAGGCAGTTCTTAGTATAGCTCCTCACAAGGCATCAGGGAGTGATGGGTTCCCGCTGAGATTTTATAGACTTGTACACCGGAAACAATCTCTCTCTCTTAGAGCGTTTAAGGAAGCCCAGAGTAAGAGAGAACTTCCTCCTTGCCTAAGGAGGCGGTGATTACCATACTACCAAAAGAAGGCAAGGACCAGGCGTATCTCTTTGATTAATCACGGACGCCAAAATACTTGCAGCTATGGCGACCAGACTAGAACAGGTATTGCCTTACATTATCCATCCCTCTCAGGTGGGCTTCATTAAGGGAGACACAGCTCAGATCATGTGAGGGCCCTGGTCACTTTGATACAGGTGGCAGTGAAACTCCCTACTCCTGCAGCCATTATCACGATAGATTTCAAAAAGCTTTGACTCAGTGGAGTGGGAGTTTCTGCAGGCAGTCCTGAAGAGTTTTAACATAGGTCCATACTTTTCTTCTTGGATACACACTTTATATCAACATCCAGTTGGCAAGGTGCTCAGTAACACCCGATGTCCCCCCTTCAGCTTTATAGGGTACCAGGCAGGGTTGCCCTTTGTCTCCCTTACTTTTTGTGTTGGCTATGGAACCCTTGTCTGCAGCTATATGTGCTCACCCCAAAATCCAAGGTATTCAGGTGGGAAGCCAGAGTTACTACACTAAGGCATCGTGGATGATTGTCTGATTCTCACAAGTGACATCCAAGGAGTCTTCAACCCTTCTGGACACGCTTGCTGCATTTGGGAACATATCCGGCCTTGAATCAACAAAACTAAATCAGAGATTTTGCCACTTAACCCCACATCTAGTAACATGATTGGGTCCTCTTGTCTCAAGTGGTTCATCCTGATATTCAATATCTAGGGATTAGATTATCCACAGATTTAACCTCTATGGCGGACAAGAATTTTAGTCCAATATGGACCCAGCTGGCTAATAATGTGAAACGCTGGGAGCATTTACATTTATCCATGGCAGGAAGATTACGCTTAAAATTGATGTTCGCCTAAAGTATACCACCTGGTTTCTCACCTCCCCTTTTGATTTCTAAGGTGTGGCACAAAGTTTCACACCTTACTAAGCAGGTTTTTATGGGGTCCCAACAAGCCTTGCTATAGCAGAGCTAAATTAAGAGCCCGTGGATTAGAGGGGATGGAATCTTCCGATTTTAGTAGATATTCTCAAACATTTTGATAGCCAAAACCTGTAAAGGAGTTGGAGGGTTGTCTCATCCGCCCCTGTGTGGGTTAAGTTGGAAAGCACTGTGCTGGGTAATATCTCCCTCTTTGTTTTGGGGCATCCTCTCCCAGAACTGCACAGGGATGGTGGACTATAAGGACAGCCACCTAGCTTGGAAATCCCTGGGCAAAGCTAAACAAAGATGCTTGAGTTTGGCCTACACACTCCGCTATGGAATAATCCATTTCTGACAATAGACCAAAGCCCTTTACTGGCCGATATGGAGGGCTTGCCAGATAAATACATTTCATGACTTAGTTCAGGAAGACAAGAGAACCTTTGTCCCTTTTCAATATCTAAGAGCTCAACATTCTTTGCCCAAAGAATGTTTCTGGCAATGTTAGCTCGAAGCTTATATGGTGTCTGGTCTAGAACTAACTGTAAGTGTATGAGTTGCAGGGTTAATTTAGGCCCTTCTAAAGAACACTTCCAATCTCCGATGGTCTAAACAAAGTAAAGGGTTAGCAGGTATGATCCAAAAGTGGCTTAGAGATTCTGATCCAGACCTATCTTTGCCAGCTAAAATCTGGTGGGGAAAAATGCTCGGCATCTCAATTACCCGCAGGAATGGTCTAATTGTTGGCAGCTTGCACACAAGGCCTGTGTGGACCAGAGGAGCCTTCTTATTAAAAACAAAGTTATTCACCTCTGGTGTAGAACCCCTTTCCAGTTGCACAAAATAGGATTATTACCCAATAACCAGTGCTGGAGGTGTCTGGCCCTGGGGGTAGATTTACTACACATATTGTGGAGTTGCAAATCACTCAAGGGGTGTGGAGAGAAAGTGATTCCTTCTGCTCCCACACCTTGGTATGCACTCCTCACTCCCCTTCTTTTGTTTACTGGGTGTTGCTTCAGATAGTTGGCCGATGACTAAGGAGCAGCTGATATGGCTCACACAGGCTTCGATGGAACTTCTCGACTACTCTAATTAAGTGGCGGACACCAAGCCTTCCAACTTTCCAAGCATGGTTAAAAGCAATGGAGTCATTAGTCTCTACCAGTCTTATTTATTTTGCCAAAAGACAAGCAGCCTTTGTTAAAATATGGGCTCTGTATATGGCTCTAATCACTAGATCCCCCCACCCCAGTAGTATTCAATAGGAAGGACTTATTGAAACCCCTGAACTGACCAGGCAACCAGCTTGATACTTTACACTGTCCAGACTAACACGCCTGTCTTTTATTATGATAGTCATATACAAGTCATTGTTGTGATTCTATGTGTTAAAATTCTGTCTGTCAAATTATAAGAAATGTAAAATGCACTGATATGTAAACAATTCATGCTTTATGTCTTCTGCTGCTACCTTTGTACTTACTCCTCAATAAAAAGATTAACTGCAAAAAAAAAAAAATTCAGGTAGGCAGCGTCTACTGCCCCTCTCTGATTAAGTTCTCTTGTCACCCAATCAAAAAAAAAACTTAGATTCATTTGACATGACCTTCCTGCTGTGAATCCTTGTTGCCTCAGATCCTGCGCCACTGGATTCCAAATGTGCCACTGTCCTTTCTTTCAGCAGTGGAACCATGATCTTTCCCACCACTGAGGCTGACTGGCCTGTAGTTCTCCGCCTCCTCCCTACTGCCACTTTTGTGTAGTAAGACTACATGTGCCTCCTCCAGTCCTCTGGAATGATACTTGTGTTGAGTGACTCTGTGAACAGGGCTGCCAGAGGCACTGTAGTTCCCTTCACAGCTCCTTTAATATCCTCGGAAGGATGCCATCTGGCCCCATGGCCATTTCCACCTTCAGCTTTGTGAATTCTTTCAGAACTCTCTCAAATGTGAATGGACTGGTGTTCACTTCTCCTCCCTCACTGCCTCTGAAACTCAACTGTGGTCCTTGATCCGCCCCTCTTTAGTGAATACATAGATACATAGACAGTGTCGGCAGATAAGGGCCTATGGCCCACCCTGTCTGCCAATTTGAGCTTGTAAGTTCCATTTATGTTTTCCTAGAAGTCTGTTGCCCTTACCCCTGACCTCCAGAATTCCTTTATGTCTATCCCATGCATTCTTAAATCCTGTGATTGTTTCAGCCCCACCACTTCCTCTGGCAGGGTGTTCCACTTGTCCACCACTGAGCAGAAGTATTTGTTCAGTATTTCTGCCTTGTCCATATCCCCTCCTTACACTCTCCTGTCTCCTTTAGAGTCTCACAACCCCCTGTTTTTTTCTTCTTTCACTGATGTACCTGTAAAATGCCTTATTCTATTTGCTTACAGACTGTGCTAAGCTCTCTTCTGTCTGTGCCTTCGTCCTCCTAACAACCTTCCTGCTTCCTTAGACATTCAAGGTACACCTCCTGTCCTCCTCCTTTGGCTCCTTATATTTCCTGAAACTCAGCCTTTTAGCCCTGACTTTGTCCCTTACCTCTTTGAATAACCATAGTGGTTTCCTTCTTCTTTTCCTTTGGCCACTATCCTAGCATTGGTTTGTCATATCCACTATGGCTCCTTTTAGTTTTCCCATTGTTTTCCACCCCTCTCTCTCTCTCCCATCCCCAGGACTGCTTTTATACATCTGTCCATAAAAATGATGGACAGAACCTGAACAGTTCATCTTTTCTGTCCCAAGATTCCCTACTTGGAGACCCTGTAGTCTCCATCCTCCTTCCCAGTCACCCCTTCCCCCTCCACTTACTGCATGATAATGGAAAGGCTTACCTGTGGTTCAGTGGACACCTAGCTAACTCCACCCAAGCACTGTAAAAAGCCGGGCATTGCATTTCAGGACCTCATTTTCCTTACTACAGTTTTGCTGCTGGTGTTACTTCTGTTCTGCCATTGAGGCTCCCTGCCTCCCCACCCCTGCTTGCACACCTCTATTCTTCTGTGTGTCTGTGGAGCCTTTTGCTTCATATTTGCAGTCCTCATCAGCTTGCCAGGATCGGTAGACTGTATCTGTACAGTTCCTTTAGTAGTTACTGCACTAACATGTTAAATTATTATTTATTTCTCTCATTTTAATTACCTTTTCCTTTTTATGATACTGTTTCTGCACCCTTCCACTGCAGCATGGTAGATATACTGCCTTCCCATTGGGTTTTGCCGGCCTTCAATAAGCTACCTGCGGAGGGATTTACTGTTATCTTTTTAGCTTCCCTTCTCTTTTTGTTCTTCCCTGGACCACACAGACACGGTATTTGAGGCTAGGTCCTCGGCGTGAGCGTTCATCAGCATGCTCATGTAGTATGCAGCACAACATCCCCATCCCCATCCCAAAGCGCACTGTCACGAGTAAGTCTACAGGTGGCAATAGTCCTATGGGATGTGGCTCCCCTCCCATGGCTGGCCTGAGCTCATTCCTGAACTTGAATCAGGGCATCATGAGCAGTAGTCCAACCGCTGCACCAGCAGGCCTTACCTTTTGCTTTCAAAGGGTAGCACATAGTGGTCGAATCAAATTGGCGACTCAGTTTGACTGCCCATATCAATAGCGAGTCTGAAAATGTAGTGAGGATTGCGATATAGCGAGTGTAGCAGTGAGTTACACCCACTGTAGCAGGCTATGGGACTGTGTTCATGCAAACAGTTCTGAGCTGGCTGTTTAGTGTAGTGGCTTCAGTCACTGCCCTGGAGCTAGTGGACCTGGGTTTAGGTCTGACTGTGGTGAGGAGTTTTCATTTTATTTTTCATCTTTCCCCTATGCCCCCCACCCGCTGGGTTGATTATAATAAAATTGGGTGGTGCCGGGGGCTTGCCTACCTCTCTAAACATGTTACATTTATTGGCACCGTTGATAAAGTAAGTGGTGCTGTTTTAACATCAGGCAATGTTTGGTTAGCATTTTGTGGTCAATGCTTGTATTGAGTCACCCTCATCACATAAAACCCTTTGAGAGCATACTAACCAGCCTTGTTCAGTTTAGACTTTTCAGACTGATGAATTCCTTTTGCTGTTCACTGGCTGTGTCTCAGAACTCAATTGTTTTGAACTCCCTGTTTCTTGTATAACTGGTTCAAAGTTTTATTATTTTTATCTCAGTTGGCTCATGCAGTCAATTGCTTTTATAGCAAACTTGAAACTAGGGCTTTGCATGGGCCAAATAATATTTCCTGAATACTGTGAATAATGGATTTCCTGAATATTTAGGAACAATTTCCAAATAGCACTCCATTCTTGGTATTCTGTATTTGGTCTGTAGAGTTTTAACAAAGGTTTAAAACTTTCCTCAACCCACTACCCCTTTTACCAGTGTTCTTGAGAATGAAACTTGCAAAGCTTTTAAATCATCGACTCCTGGCACTTACATAATACCAGTAGTAGACAGTTTAAAAAGCTTTACAGGTTTCACTCTCTGAGGACACTAGGAAATATGGTGGCATAAGATTGGAATGGGGTAGAAGAGTGGCAAGGATATTAGCCCTGGTCCCTAGGGAGGAGATATTTTAGGATTATTTTTATGGGTTTTTCTATCCCCCACCCCATGTAGAATAACTGAATGCTTAGGGCCCGAACCATAATATTTGGATAAGGTATTCACACAGCCCCACTTGAAATTCCAATATCATTTTTATGTATCTAGCATCTTTTAAGGAATACCAGTCAATTAAATTCAATTTATTCAGCATGTATAAACTCACATGACTGTTACATGCAAACATATTGATATAACACATAAAAAACATATGTACACATACATAAAAGCTGTGGAAAATTATACATCTCCTTCTACCTAAAATTATTACTCATACCACATAGGACACAATAAATATGAGCCATCGGGATGTAAAATAAACTAGCTCTCATAATCCTACCATTAGTTATAAATAGGAAAGGCACAACTGACATTTGTTTCTTTATTATACTGGGAAACCTTAATGGGCAAGACCCTTTTTCATAAGTGCCAGTGAAATAGAAAGTCAGCAGGTTACAAATGAACATGGTAACATTTGAAGAAAACAGGAGACAATCAATTGTGTTAAAGCAGTTACATAAGTGCAAGAGTGTAGACAGGCATACTCACTGTACACATTTGTGTACAGTTTTGTTGAGTGCCTGTCACAAACCATAAGCCACTCTGTTACTATTATCATTCTAATATGTAGTATTTGGGTTAGTGTAGGCCACTGAGGAGGGTTTGATACATGTATAATCTCTTTAGAAGTAGAGGAATCATCTGAGAACAATCTGACTTGTTTGGAAGGGGTGCCATTTGGAAGGGATGTGTGCGGTAAACAAAAGCTAAATAAATAAATAAAATAAATATTTTTAATGGGGTGGTGTAAATGTTGGAGACTGTGTACAAAATTGAAATTTCTGGCTACACTCCTGCATAAGTGCAGGTGAAAACAGTTACAGTGTGTGAGTATAACAGTTGTAAATTGCTTTAGAAGAAAGCTGGACGCAGTTTTTTTAAGACAGGAACTGGATGTCATTTCGGTGAAGGACGAGCACAGCTTGTTGTAGCAGGAAGTGGCCCTGTAGGTAGAGATGTCTGACTTGGCCTACTGTTCATTCTAGGGATATGGAAAGAACGACCCACAGCTGATCTTGCGACTTTTTTTTTTTTTACTGACTCCGGAAGATTTCCTGGATGCTTAGGAGTAAGACCTAGGTCTAACTTCTGAAGAAAAACAAGTGAAAGGAATTTTATATAAAACTCCAGGGAGAGAAGGTGGCAGTGCTGGGTACGAGAAAGATTTGTTTGGAATCTACAGATCATGTTATAGAGTACCCTAACTTTTGACAGAATTGACTCACTAGCAGAGTAGATCAGAAAACCATACTCAATTAGTGGCAGTAGAAGACCATCTGATAAAATTTTCCAAGAGTCTGCTGTGAGGCAGTTTTAACTCTGTGTATGCGCCCAGCTGCTGGTGAAGTTTCTCCATAGCAGTATGCAACATGGGGTTCAAAGGAAAGTGAGTTGTCAATGATGATACCCAAATAATGGAATTCACTGACTGCTTCTATTTGTTTGCCCTTGGAGTAAATGCTGTGTTGCAATACTTGCCATCCCTGTCAGTTTGGCCTACAGTATACCTCACTGAAGGTGCATTTGGCCATTATATCAACTTTCCATACCCCTACTGATGATCATACGGTTGACCAATTAGAGGAAGTCTGTACTTTATGAGAGGTATTCTTCATATGAAAACTCCTATCTGCAACCAGTCCTGCCTTGGTAATTGAATTCTCTACTTGACAAACTGGCATTCTCCTTTTAGGCAGCTGAGTTGTGGCCTATGTTTCCTATTATGGAAAATGTTATTTTAGTACGAATCACTTCTACGAAGGATCTTAGGGCTTTACTGGTCTGATGCTGGCCTGGGACCCAGAGTGCGGTGTGACCTCTCAATGATTAACTTTCAGTCGGGAGGTAGTTTAAGCATTGCAGGCAGCATATGTAATAAAAGCGCAGTAGTGTCTCCTAATTCTACACCTTCAGGAAGCCCAAAACGTAAATTGTTGCGACAATTACGATTTTCAATATTATCCAATTTTAGCTTGTAGAGATTTAATAGTTCTATCTTGATTACAAACAGTAGCCTGGAGGTCATGAATAGTAGTGGTATTACAGGCTGTTGCTTTCTCATTAAATGCAATTTCTGGCCAAACGTTTCAAGAATGGTTGCATTCTGTTGTGTGGAGTTTTTAGATCATTAATCACAGCCATCAGTTTAGAAAACATTACTTCCACTCTAGCTAGTGAGCTTTGCTGTACTTGGAGATCTGCCATAGTGCTGAAGGATGAAGCCTAGTATGCTGCAGTACAGTGTAGAATACTTGAATATCAGTGGACAATGGATCAGAAATGACTTACAGACTGTCAGGCAGGAAGATTACAGGATGGTCACAGGAGTTGTTCAAAGAAAGGTCTGATGAAGGCTGGAAGAGGTTAGATTGCAGTCATTCCTGCAGAGATTCTGAATTATGCTGCCATCTTCTGGCTGGTCAGGCCACGCCCCTCAGATACTGATGTTTACAAACCCCAAAAAGTAGATATGAAACCCATCAGCGGACTATCCTGAACAACAAACAAACTCCACTAGCACTAAAAGCACCTCCAACAGAATTTCACTGCTGTTGAGATCTGGTTCTTAGAAAACAAACTACTAATGAACTATAAGAAAACTAAGATAACGATGTTCACAAACCCAAAAGTAGATATAAAACCCATCAACGAACTATCCTGAACAACAAACAAACTCCGCTAGATCAGGTATGTAACTTTAAGTATTTGGGCATTACCTTTGATACCTCTCTCCTTCACCCTACAAGTGGACTGAGTTGTTAAGGTTGTAAGCACCAGATTTAGCCTACTTTACAAACGCCAGCATAATATGACCCCTCGTGTGCTCTCACTAGCTGTAAAAGGTGAGTGCAAATGGTGCATCCTCCCATCTCTTTGCGTGCTTAACCCTTTATTCTACTAAAGCTACCTTGTCCCCTTCTGTCTATGCTTATTAATCTACTTCCCCTTCCTTAGAGTACCCAAAATGGAGTTATTATCTTGCCCTAGAAGGTGTTTCCAATATTCCCTTCTACCAGTATTTTAATTAGCTGCACTTTTCCATGTACTCTACTGAATCTTTATGTCTTGCTACCTTCTTCTCTTTCTCACCCTCCTTGAAATAGATTTATCATCTTGCCCTAGATAGGATGTCTCCTGCTTCCCCTCCACTTGTAGCTACCTATACTTAAGTCCTGCTGTTTTATACCATTTGTTGTTAACCCACTATCTTTAGTTCTTTACCCTACTCCTTATAGGATATGTGTACACAGTACAGTGTTTATCCTACCCTATTCTTGTGACTTTCCAGAAGAGCCTCCTGAACACTGCAGTCTATCTGTCGAGACCTGCTGATGTAAATGGCTCATAGAGTCTTGCATGTCCAATGGTCTCATTAGCATGTTAGGGCTGAGTATGGCCCACAAGAGCACTATTGCTGTCCTATTTGGATTGTACTATCCCTATCAGGCTTCCGTGGGCCATATTCAGTCTCGGCCTGTGCCAACACAATGCATTGTCATCTTGCACTATGCTGATATGGCCCCATATGAGCAAGCTCTGGTCAGAGTGTACTGATTGTTGGAATATTCTCCTGAGCTGGCTGTGCACTAATTGCCACACAGTGCTCCTGTAAGCACAATGCACATGGCTGGCTCAGAATATGAGGATCTATACCACTATACTACTTGGCTCAGCATACTCAAAATCCACGAGACAGTGGCAATTGAAAGTGGGAAAGAATCTGCCCATAGCCTAAATATACTGTTGTTCTAACTTATAACATCATGCAAGCAAACATGTTCACTGTGTACTTAAGAAAGGGCAGCTTACACATCTCCATACACATCTCCAAGAATGTGACTGGTCACCCTGGACACTGCCACTAATATCGATCATGCCTGGAATATTTTATAATCCTATTTAATTCAGCCTATGACATCTTCATCCCATATTTAGAAAAGGAAGGTAAAGTCCAGTGTTAGCCCTGGGTCTCCACCTCCCTCCTAAACCTGATGGCTACTAGAGACCACCTCTGGCACAAAGCACAGGCCACAGGAAACAAGCTGACTGGTAGCAGTACAAAGTCTTCAGGAACACTTGCACCTGAGAGATTGGTTTAGGTAGATCTGCACACTACAAAGAAGCACTCTTAAATTACTGCAGTGACAGTAGAACATTTTGGGACAACATCAAAGAGCTTGCTGGTAAGCCCAACAGCTGCCCTCCCTCCATGCTTAACGTAAACTGGGAAATCATCCAGGACCCAAAGTTAATAGCAGACACATTTAACTCCGCCTTCACTGACCTTACTGACATACTCCCCTGATTTCTTAGATAACTCAGCCAGCCCTTCAACCCCAAAACATCTACTCTGACCCTGAATAATCCCTTTTCTGAGAAAGTCTCCTTGAGGGAATCTAAAAACATCTCTGAAAAGTTATTGGCAAGTCTTGTTTAAGTGGTGATTCCTCAATCTGAAGCTGCTGTACCTTACCTTAAATATGGTACTGTAGACACTCAAAAATCCTTAACCTGTCATTTTGCCTTTAACAATCCACTGCTGTGGAAACAGCAGTGATGACTCTATTCACAAGAATGGAGACAGCGTTCTGCACTCAAACTGCTGCCCAATTTCCATCCTCTCACCCCTTTCCAAAGCCCTGGGGTGGATTGTATCTGAACAGATCTCCGACTACCTGACCAAGTATAGTGTCCAGTGCAACATGGATTTAGAAAGGGTCACAGTAACACATCAACCCTTCTAGAGTAAACTGATTACATTCACAAGACACTAGACCAGGGTTACTTAGTGGGGTCAATATACACTGACCTCACTAAAGCTTTCGACATGGTCATCACACTGTCCTTCTCGAGTCACTCCCTGCCCTTTGAATCTCCCATGGAGCTGCAATCTGGTTTCAAAACTACCTAGATGGCAGAACCCAGCAGGTAAAAACCATGACACCCTATCCATCAGTCACCCAGTCCACTGGAATTCTCAAGGCTCCATACTGGGCCCCCTACTCTTTAGTCTCTTTCTTAATACCCTTCCTCAGATCTAAACCAGTAATCTTCTCTCTCTATGCAGAAAGCACAATATATTTACTAGTCACCCTGACAGGCTCCCTTAGTTAGAACCCTACAACATAACTTTGCAGCCATGAAGCCTGGTTCCTGCAGCATAAGCTGATTCTGAACTAAAAAAAAGTTTGAGCCCCAAGACCGGTGCTTCCTCTCCCCATAAAGCAGTGATTCCTTTGCTGCCACCTGCTCATGCCTGCTGCTCTGGCTGCTACACAGGTACAAGTCCTCCCTGTATTTTCAGATTTCAGCACCCTACAGCAGGACTCTGATGATTGGCTGGCTTGCACAGTTGCTGTTTTCTGATTGGTGCACTGTGTTGCTGCTGTTACACACCATTCCAGCCTGCTGTTTCTTCACTTACATTTTGTCCCACTCCTGCCAGTCTTTAAATACTCTTTGAAATATAGAAACATAGAATCTGATGGCAGATAAGGGCCACTAGTCCATCTAGTCTACCCATTTCCTACCTATGGATAAGCTGTAGATCCTAGCTAGCCAACAGCCTACTTCCTCCTACCCCGACTAGAATTGCCTTTTGTATGTCCCATGCATTCTTGAATTCCCCACTGTTTTTGACTCCACAAACTCTCCAGGAAGGCAGTTCCATGCATTCACAACCCTCTTTGTGAAAAAATAACACATTACCTCTGAGCCATCCCCCCACCTTCAATTGTGCTCCCTTGTTCTTGCATATCTCTTTTTCTGAAAGATGCTACCCTCTTGGACTTTGTTGATTCCTTTGAGGTACTTGAACGTTTCTATCATGTCCTCCCTCTCCCTCCTTTCCTTGAGGGTATACATATTAAGCTCCTTGTCTCTCTCTTTTGTATGTCTTCGGTGCAGACCCTGCACCATTTTGAATTACCCTTCCCTGGACAGTCTCACCCTGTCTACATCTTTGCAGAGATGGGGTCTCCAGAACTGCATGCAGTACTCAGATGGGGTCTCACCAACTGTCTGTACAAAGGGATAACGACTTCCTGTTTTCTACTGGTGATGCCTCTCCTCTGCATCCCAGTATCCCCCAGCCCACCTTACTGCCTTCTCACATTGCTTGCCCACCTTTAGGTCATCTGATATAACTACCCTCAGGTCCCTTTCCATTTTCGTTGTCAGTATCTCACCCCATTGTGTACTCTTTCCCTGGGTTTTGTTTCCCAGGTGTATTACTTTGCACTTCCTTGTATTGAATCGAAGCTGACCATCCCTTCAACCTTGCCTAGTCCCTTCTCATCCTTTCCACCCCACCTTGTGTATCAACCTTATTGCAGATCTTTTGTGTCGCCTGCAAAGAGACATACTTTTCCTTCCAGTCCCTCATCATGTCACTATAAAAACATTAAAAGGACAGAGCCCAGTGCTGAACCCTATGGTACCCCACTAGTAACCCCCCTTTCTTCACTGTGGATTCTGTTTACTATTACCCTCTGTGTCCTCTCCCACTCTCAGGCTGTCTATTTTGTAAATTAATCTTTTGTGCAGGACTGTGCCAAATGCCTTGCTAAAGTCTGTGTAGGCCATGTCCACAGCTCTTTGCCTCCCATCCTCCCTACAGTGCCACTACACTATTGGTTAAATCCCAAATCAAGCCCTAAATCTTACAGGGGCCATCTCTCTGCTTTCCTAGCTGGCATCTGTCCCTTTCTCCCTTTCTTGCCCACTCCTTAATCTTTATCCCTTTAGCTGTCTCCTTATACCAGTCTGTACTCTAGTTCACGCCTGAAATCCCTCCCAAACCATTGTGCCCCCACTTCATCACTCCTTTTCTTATGCACCACCTATTACTTTCTCTCCTTCTCCTTCCCCAACCCCCAAAGTTGCTCTTGCCCTCCCATCCTTCTGCTTCCTATTCACCATTCCCCGGCATCCCCATCCCTCCTCCCAATCAATTTTGTTCCCACCACACTTTCACTCAATTTCCCCAAGCTTTCTTTCTCCTCCGTAAACCTCTGTACCACTGTATACGGTGCATCAGGCACAAACAGTGTCACGCTAAACACAAGAGGTCATACATTTCAGTTACCTTCACTGTGCTCTTTTTCCTTTCACTCCTCACTGGTGACATTGAAAGTAACACTACCCCCCAAACCTACCAACTGCCATCCTCACACAAAGGCCTAAAGGTCATGCACATCAACATTAGAGTTTCCTCCCAAACTGGGCCTTCTAAACTGCTGGATAACCGAGAACAACCCCAACATCCTACACCTCTCAAAACCTAGCTATCTACCCAAACCCTGACTCATCTATCTCCAGCCAAGGCTACCACCTCATCCGGCAAGATCATGGAAAAAGAGGCAGTGATGTAGCTATGATCATAAGACAGAACCTCCTTTACTCAATAATGAAAAAGAATCCTGCCTTGGATCCCATGAGCTTGTTCTAATCACACTCTCCTTTCACACTCTCCCCACTTTCATTGGGGTAGTTTATGCCTCTCCTCAGCTTGGTCAAGATGACCTTGCAGCATGCCTATCTGCTCTTATGCCTATTGCTGCCTCTGGTGAACTAATGTTACTTGGGGATTATAACCTTGATTGGTTGTCCCTCTCATCTAAACCCACAACCTCCAAACTGGAATCCCTAAATCTAACACATCTATTCTTGGAACTGACCCATACAATTTCAGTTCCTCAAATCATTCCCTCAGAGATTGGGTCCTCGTATTTCACCCTCACCGTATACCCACGCCGGGTCCTTGATCCCTCCTTGAGTGACCACTGCATCACTTACTGCATTAGAAAAACACACCTACCCAAATCCTCACCAAAATATATTGAAACACACACAATAAACTCTCTCAGCACAAACTCCGTCCTCTCAGACTTACATTTTGCAAACTGGTCACTGGTGTACTCTGCTGTTACTATTGATACTGCCCTAGTCCAGTTCACTTATATCTTCAAAAGTATCTGTGATCGACTTGCCCCCTTAAAATCATTTCCTGTCACCTACATCATATAAATGTCCTTCTCCTCAGGTTTAGGTCTGAATGCCTGGAAATCAGCATGTGTTATCCTTTTTATAAAGTGATAACCCCACCCTCCTAAAACTACTGACCTATATTCTTCCTCCCACCTTAGCTAAACTACTAGCAAGCCTCATACAATCCCAGTGACTGAGTTCTTTATAGCTAGACTTCATATCCTCATCAATCCAGTTTCAGGAAAAACACTCCATCTTATCCTTCCTTCTTCATGTTACTGGCCATATTCTATCTGCTACCGACATCGGTCACCTCACTGCTAATGTCTTCATTAATTTGGCTAAAGCTTTCAACCCGGTATCCTACCTCTCCTTTTAAACAGAGACAGTTGGTGAGACCCCATCTGAGTACTGCATGCAGTTTTGGAGACTCAACTAAACTTCACAGTCCACATTGACCATGTAACAACCAAACTCCGCCCTAAGCTTAGAATCCTCATCTGAAATAGAGGCTCTCTCCTCCCTGAACGTCAGAGCTCCTGGCACATGTGATCATGCCAGTCTTAGACTATGCAGACATAATATATTGCATTGCACCCTCCACCTCTGTCTCTTTCGACTTGACTCCCTTTGTTATGCCTTCTGTCATTTTCCCTCAAATTCTCTATATAGGACTAACCACTATTCCTACTGTCCTGCCTGGATCTCCCTCCGCTCTTGCATAGTCATCTCATCCACTCCTTATCCTACTTCTCAAAATTCTGGTTTGACCTGCTCCCTCTTAAATCTCTTCCTCCCCTACCTTGACTTATTCCTTACGCACTAGGGTTCATGCTCCTTCTCTCTCCCACCCCATCCTCCAACATGGGTAAAGCTGCCTTTACCTACTGCCTCCCCTCGTTGTGGAACTCTCAAGAATCCCTCCTACAGAACTCTACATCGAACTTCTCTGTCAAATCTCTGTTACACATCCTACCCCACCCCATTTGTTCCCATACCAACAGATAACACTACTGTTTATATTTCCCAGTTGTATCTTACACAGCTCTTTGCTATCCCATCTCACTTGATCCCATATCATTCACATATCACTTGAGCTGTTTATCTCCCAGGTTGTATATTTGCAGCCCTCTGTTTTTCCTCCTGCACCCCACCTTGTACATTAAACACTAGCATAGCCTTCTTTGTTGTATTAGCTATCATGAATGTATTAGTATACTTCCTGTTCTGTACTTCTTAAATTGTGTTTACTTCCAACTATATCTTTTCATATAACTAGTACATCATAATGCAGTGTACAATGTATTATTTTGCTGCTGTGTACCACTGTATTTGTACTCTCTCAATCCCATGTTCCCTGTCCCTAGGTTGCACCTGAAATGAACCTTGGCTCAGTGTGCTGTACCTGGTCATCAAATGTTTAAATAAAATAAAAAGTCAATGACCTTGTTCCATAATAAGCAAAAGTTAGTCCCATTTACTATCTTACACAGTGACAGTATCTCATCGAGTAAGTCCATAACTTCAGATACCTAGCTATAACTCTCAACAGTGCATTGTCATTCACGAATATGTGTACCTTATGTCAAAGGTGGTCAATGCCAGTCTTGGGATCCTCTACAGACATAGACACAGCATGACTCCTGAAGCACTAAGGTTACTGGTCACCAGCTCAGTGCTTTCTGTACCTGACTCTGTTACTGAGACTAGTCTTAAAAGAATTACCATTGCTTTCAACAAAGCATGTAGACTGGTCTCTGGAGCTCAAAGACACACCCATACATGCAACCTATACACCCTGACAAACTAGTTGTACCTCAAAGGGATGATTTTGTATCAGACCTGTTTGCAAAACAATAAGCCTAGGGCTTACCCCATGAACCACCCAGCCCCTCCTCACATGCGTCTCACTTGTGTAACACTAGGAGTGCATCTAGACATGCTTACAGATTCTGCCAGACCTCTCGGGCACAAAGGTCTTTATGTTCAGAGCTTCTAACTTCGGTAGACAAACTCGCTTTGGAAATCCTTGATAAACCCAAGCTCAATCCTTCAAGCCCAATCTCTAACAGCACCTTACTGCACATAGCAGTTGTGACTGCCCAGCTAGCCTCCACCCTGTAGATCTTCTCCACTGCCACTCTTCACCCTAGGCCCTAGCCCCCACTACTGCTGCCCACACCCAGCCACCTCATCCTTTCCTCCTGTCACTACCTCCTCAGTCTTACTTTCAGACATCTTCCAAAACTATACACCTCCCTAGATCCCTCTGTCCAGCACTTTAAGAACCGCTGAACACCCTCCCTTCACTCCCTCCCTTTACCTACTTCCCCTCCCTTTTGCCTTCTTACTCCCCTTTCTCCCCTACCTCCCTCTCTTTACCTATCCCCCACCCTTTACCTACATCCCTGGTTTTCTCTCACCTAACTGGGGCTTGATAAGGTCTCCACTTACTGCTTGCCCTCCACCCCCCAAACCACTCCCTACTTCTACCTCCACTCTCCATCCCAGGATACAACAACATCTATATGCTGACAGTTCTACTTTTATCCTCCTTCCCTCCGCTCTCATACAAGACAAAGTCAATTGATCAATTGACCAGCAATGTACAACTTGTATCACCTACCTGTAATCTGTAAATAAAGTTGTTATATTACCTATAACCTACTTGTCTGCTACATGGACACTTTCACTTTGAAACTTTGCTTGTTTGTGAATAGTTTTGTAATGTTATGCTATCCCTTCTGTTTTGTTAATCAAATTCTTGATGCTTTACAAGGGCTGCCTCAGATAGCTAGTATTGGAACCCACTCGAGGGAGCAATCTTAGACCTAGTACTCTGAAATGGGGACGGAGAAAATATCTCAGATTTAGAAGTGGGTAGCCATCTGGGAACAAGCAGCCACCAAACAGTGTGGTTCATGATAAACAGTCATACAATCAAGCCACACAAGAGCAAAGTATTGGATCTTAGGAGGGCCCACTTTGGGAAAATGAGAGAGTGCCTAGAAAACCACTAGCAAATGGGCAAGAAGGAGGGTGGAGGAACAATGGGGAGTAATCAAAACAGCCATCACAGAGGCAACAAGCCTTTGTGTAAAGCAAATCAACTAAACACAACGATGGAAAGAACTGCTATGATTCTCAAAAGAGGTAGCAGGAAGTAAAGGAGAAAAGGATAGCATTCAGGAAATATAAGGAAACACAGAAGGAGCAGGCCAGATGACTTTATCAGTGAAAGTAGAAAGAGGCAGGGAAGGCAGTCAGAATAGCAAAAGCCCAAACCGAGGAAAGGATGGCCAACTCTATTAAGAAGGGGATAAGACCTTTATAGGTACATTAGGGAGCAAAGAAAGACCAAAGGAGGAATACTGAGGCTTAATAAAGGGAGGAATGTGGGCAGTGGGTGACAGTGAAAAAGCAGGGATACTGAACGAATATTTCTGCTCAGTATTCACAAAGGAAGAGGAGGAGGTACCTAAACCAAGCAAGAGAAATAATCTGAAGACAGAGGTTGATACCAGTCCATTTACAGAAGAAAGGGTTCTAAAAGAACTAATAAAATTGAAGGTGGACAAAGCAATGGGGCCTGATGGGATTCACCCAAGAATTCTAATAGAACTAAGGTAGAACTAGTGATACCACTGACTACTCTCTTTAACAAATGGGAGGATGGGGTGGTACCTGAGGACTGGAAGAGAGTGGATGTGATTCCTCTTCACAAAAAGTGGGAGCAGGACAGAGGCAGGAAACTATAGACCAGTTAGTTTGACCTCAGTGGTAGGAAAATGGAATCACTTCTGAAGGAAAGAGTGGTTGAGTACCTAGAGGCCAGTGGGGAACAGGACCCAAGGCAGCATGGATTCATGATGGAAAGGTCATGTCAGATGATTCTAATAGATTTCTTTGACTGGGTGGCCAAAGCAGTAGACCAGGGAGGGCTGTGGACATAGCCTACCTAGATTTAGCAAGGCATTTGATACAGTCCCACACAAGATTAATACACAAGTTAGCCAGACTGGGAGTGGGTCCCAAGGTGGTAGCCTGGATAGAAAATTGGCTGGACAACAGGATGCAAAGGGTAGTAGTAAACAGAGTCCACAGTGAAGAAAGGAGTGTTACTAGTGGGGTACCACAGGGTTCAGTACTTGGACGGTCCTTTTAATGTCTTTATAAGTGACATTGCAGAGGAACTGGAAGGAAAAGTATGTCTCTCTGCAGTGACACAAATATCTGCAACAGGGTTGATACACAAGATGGAATGGAAAGGATGAGAGGGACTTGGCAAGATTGGAGGAATGGTCAAATGTATGGCAGCTCAGATTCAGTGCAAAGAAGTGCCGGTAATGCACCTAGGAAACAAAACCTGGGGAAGAGTTCACAATGGAGGGTAAGATACTGACAACAGTAAAATGGAAAGGGACCTGGGGTAATTATATCAGATGACCTAAAGGTGGGCAAGCAATGTGAGAAGGCAGTAAGGAAGGCTGAGGCGGATACTGGGATGCGTGGTAGAGGCATCAATAGTAGAAAACAAGAAGTTGTTATCCCTCTGTACAGATAGTTGGTGAGACCCCATCTAGAGTACTGTGTGCAGTTCTGGAGACCCCATCTCCACAATGACATAGACACAGTGGAGGCTGTCCAGAGGGGCAACAGAATGGTGCAGGGTCTGCACCAGAAGACACATGAAGAAAGACTTAAGGAGCTTACTATGTATACCCTTAAGGAAAGAAGGGGAGAAGGGACATGATGGAAACTTTCAAGTACCTCAAAGGAATCAACAATGTCCAAGAGGGTAGTATCTTTCAGAAAAGAGATATGCAAGAACAAGGGGTACAATTTGAAGGTAGAGGGGACGGCTCAGAGGTAATGTGAGAAGTATTTTTCATAGAGGGTTGTGGATGCATGGAATAGCTTCCTGAGGAGATCATGGAGTCAAGAACAGTGGGAATTCAAGAATGCATGGGACAGGCATAAGACAATCCTAATGTCGAGGTAGGAGGAAGTAAGCTATTGGTTAACTGGATCTGCAGCTTATCTGTTAAGTAGGAAAATGGGCAGACTAGGTTGGCCAAAGCGGTCATTATCTGCCGTCAAATTCTATGTTTCTATGTTTCTATATTTAGGCTCTAAACTATGAATCCTCTTATTTGGTTTTCCACAAAGACAGAGTTTCTTCACACACCAGTCCTAAGTTTCTACCGAAGGTGGTATCTAAATTTACAATGAATCAAATTATACACCTTCCAGTCTAGTACCTTGAGCATGCCGATCAGGGTGAGACATGCACATATAATACTCTGATGCTAGGTTAATTACACCAAGGGCTGCAAAAATCCTCTCCAGCTTCTGTTTTGTTCACCCTGGAAAGAGAGTGTCCTTTGTTCAAAACAGTGCTCTGCCAAATGACTGGCACATTGTGCTACGCTCTGTTATAGTAGGTATGGTATGAAACTTCCTGATATGGGATTTGGGGTAATGCCAATTTATTGCTTGTTTCAGGAATGTTTCTGCTGCTGACATTTGTGCTGTAGCAACATGGAGCACTGTCCACACCTTCACTAAACATTAGTCTGGACATAGTCTCTAAATAGATGTGCTGGATTTGGACTTGCTGTACTGCAAGGCCTACTGTCCTGTAATATATATCAGACTGTACCTTCCTCCCAGTTTGAGTTAGGACTGCTTAGGAATCATTCAAAGATGTCGCCTAATAGAGGAAATATCCCCCAATGAAGATAGAACAGTTATGTACCTACCGTAACAGTAGATCTTAGAGACTCTCCTCCATTAGGTCATGCTGTCTCCCTCTGTCTCCCTTCTACTTCAGTAGGGTTACATCAGATATTGTGCCTGAACCTAATCCATGCATCATATATGCAGTCCCATGCCTCCTCCTCGTATGCCTGGTGCTGGTCTTATCTCCTGGTTCCCATGGTTGGAGGTCCTCAGAGTCTAATCTCCAGTGGAGAACTGAGGGAGTGGGGGGCTGCCACATTTATGTAGATACAAATGTGGAATGTCATCATGAGCAGCCCCTAGCTAGTAAACGTTTCTATGTGGTTCTAGTGCCTGGTGGCTATAGCTTCAAAGGTGTGGCCTAATGGAGGAGATTCTCTCAAAGATGTACTGTTAAGGTAAGTATGTAACTGTTCTATTTATAAATTTAAGGATGCTTCCTGTCACCTGGAAGCCCCAGTCTGACCAAGAATTGCACAATCCAGAAAATAAAAATAAATATTCATTAGAAAAGGCTACTCTTGCAGAGAACTCTGCTCTATGGATGCTGCCCCTCAGTGGTACAGCTCAAAGTGAGTAACTGCTATGTCAGGAATCTTCATTTCCTCAGGTTTCTGTTCTGATGTCAGTGTTTCAGCTGTACCGTCCACCACCCCAGTTAGAACACATCACCCATTTGTAATAATTACTTATTGACATGGTGTGATACAGAAATTAATTCTCTACAATATCCCTGATGTCTAGTGGTCTCCACCGTCAAGTTAATCCCGTCCTCCTATCAACTGATAGACCTGCCTTCTATTTGCCCATGCAGGACCCCACAATGGCCCCCTCACCCCAGGGACTCCTGTGATGGGAACTGACACTGCCTCTCTTTTACCACTTCAACTAGCTGCAGTTTGACTGACAAGCAACAAGTGTGTGCCTGCTGTAGAAACGGCTGTTTCTTAGAGCTCACATTTACTCCTTGTCAATCAACAGCTCCTGGCCAAGGTGGTAAAGACTTGGGCTGTGTCAGTCACTGTTATCAGAGTCTCTAGGGATACTGCAGTGAGTGGATGCCTCCATAGGGAAGGGATGGAGGGTCCTCATGGGGAGGCAGTCAGTTGATCGGGGTTGTGGGATCAACTAGGTGTCAGGGATATTATTGAGCATTTGATTGGAGGCATAGATATGGCAACCAGTGGAGTTAGAGATCTGCTGAGCAGCGGGGATGAGTTGTACTATACTGGTCAGTTGATTGAGGGGTGGGATCAATGGACACCAGAGAATGTGTTGTACTATACCTAGATGGTGATTGGTGGGTGGGAGTCCACTGGAAACCAGGGTGATGAGTTGCACTACACCAGGCAGGCAGTCAGTCAGGGATGGGGTCCACTGGACACCAGAGATATCTGATACACATATTTAGTAGGCATATTTTCAGTGATTTGGGGAGAGGCACCACTCTGCAAAGTGCCTCTGTCTCATAAACTGCTAATGGGAGCATGGTACAAACAGCCGGGCATTAAATATAGGGGACCCCATCTGCCAAGAAAGGCACCAGGAGGTCTCTGTCCTTCTGGATGACACAAAGTGGAAACTAACTGTCAAAACCTGACAAGAATTAAAAAAAAAAAAAAACTATCTAATGGCACTAGGCTAATTCTAACAGCAGACCCCAAAGTCTTTGACATCCAAAACTGGCATGTGGCCCTGAGTTAGACTTGGTAGGTTGCAGTGAGAATTGAAAAGCAGGTTAGCTAATTTGAAAGTTAGCCGGCAGAAATTTTCTAAATTTGGGGGAGGGGCATCTGTCACCAGAAATAGATTAGTTGCCATATTGGTCCTTGTAAGAACAGATCCAGAAGCAAATTGTTTGATACATTTTACTGACCAACATAGATGTTACAAAAAGAAAACAAAGCCTCCAAGGAAGGACTTGGTTGGTCTGAAAGCTTTGACATTTTTATTTTGTAACATCTATGTTGGTCCAAAAAATGATCAAACCATTTGCTTCTGATCTATTACCAAGTAACTCCGACCTGGTCTGGAGTCTCATATCCAATTAAAATAATAAAAGAAGTTTTACAAGTTCTTTAGGAGCTCCATGGTGTGCTATTATCCCCAGAAAGTGGTACAGTAAGACTGGTTATAGAATCTGAATGTTCATGTACTGTACCTAGGTATCTGTGCTACTGGAATAGTCTGGTTTGATACTGTGCCACTATCCCCTGCATCCATATGCATGTTACATTTTACCCATCGCTGTGTGTTCTACTCCAGTCTAGGGTGGCTGTCCCCCTCATCCACTCATCTATACACAGCTGGCTGCCTTATAGATAACATTATCTGAGCTGGGGCACCTGAATCCCTTGCTAGCTATGTTATACCTCAGCACTCATACCCACTGAGATCTGCTGAGAGGCCGCCTTCTACATATTCCACGATGTGCAACTAAAATGGGGAGCGTGCTTTGCTACAGCTGCACCGAGGCTCTGGAACTCCAGTCGGATCATATCAGATGCTCCCAGTCACACCAACATTTAAGAAGGAACTTCACTCTTTCTCTTAGCCAATGAGAAATACTCCTGCCCTGTACCCTGAATCTCCTTTTTTTTCTCTTAATGACATTTTTATTGGTTAACATGAAACACAGTACATAAACATACTTAATATATTTTATAAGGTATTGCAGGTTACAGTATAACTATAATAAACTGTATCATATAAATAATCTTAAAAGTTTTAGCATAGTGAAAATCTCTACATGTTGAACATGTCATAAACTAACTAGTATATATTAATAATAGCCATACAGTAAACTTGTCACTATAAATATGATAAAAATAATGGATAATAATGAATAACACTTGGCAAAGAAAGAAGAAATCATAAAAAATATGAATAAGATTAAATACATAAACATCTCATCTTATGAAGGAAGGCTTAATAAAGAAAAGATAAATAATCTTACTCTTACCTCCAAACACAGTTCCTCTTTATGATCGAGATTATTCACAATAGTTTCCTATATCCTGGTATTCAGTAACAAGCATTATCAATAAAAGGATAGGAAAAGAAAGTATAGAAGGAAACATTAAAAATAAAGAAAAGACCAGTAAATAACAATAATAGGGCAAAAACAGCTTTCCATAAGATAATTTCATAATAAGGGTAAAATAAAATTGCAAAGTTAGGTTCTTTAGTGAGTTATTTTTTGGAGAAAATATCATATATTGCACTTAGCATTAAAACTCAAACCCTGACCCATCATCAAATGAGCCAGCCTCACCATACGAAGGATTTCTAAGCATCCATTTTCCATTCAACCATGGAAGGAGCTTGATCCTCTATCTATTTGGAAAGAATAATGTTTTTAACTGAGGTAGAAATGAGAAGTATAGAATATTTCTGTTCTCTATGCCAACTGCAACGTTCATTAAAATGACCTATAAGACAGGTTTCTATATTAAATTTATCTTGAAGCCAAGGTATATCATGAAAGAGATATACCTCCTTCCAAGTGTCTGTATGTGTTTGCAATTCTAAAACATATGCATTAAATTTGCATTTCATACACCATGCTCATTACATATAGAGTTAGCTCTTACTTCATTCTGTACATATGCAAGGCAGAATAGTACAAATCACGGATTTGAATTGAATTAATTCCATGTTAACAGTTTTAAAGGGTTTGAGGATCCAGACCAGATCTTTGCCCAATCCCACTGATCTACCTCTTTACCCAAGGTCAAAGACCACCATCTTATATTTTCTTTATCTATTCCTCTATTTCCATAAAAAGCAATAAAAAGTTGATATAGATCGATTATCTTGGAATAAGCTAAAAAGGCTTTGGTATTTTCATTTGTATTAGATTTCTGAAGCTGGTTATCATAGAAGAGCAGTATTGCATTTGCCAGTGACATATATTAATGTGGTCCTGAGAGTCTAGATTATAAGTCTGAGCAAATTCTGAGTATAATCTAAGATTACCATTCTTTAGAATCTCATTGACCGTATTCATTCCTTTGGACTGCCAATCTTGAAAATAGAATGTCTTGCCATCAACATAAAGTCAGATTCATCCATAAAGGCTGGACATCAGATAATTTAATATCTAGCCCAGGAGCTTCTGAGCAGTTCTGAATAGCCTAATGCTATCAACAATGACTTTATTTCAAATGATCTGGTAGGTTTAGCAAAAATGAAAGCAGCAATATTTATCTTATGGGCTTCAGCTATATCTCTTTCTATATTCAACCATTCAGGCATTTCACCCATACTACCTGGCAAAGTAAACCATTTAACTAATTGTGATACTCTGCTAGAAAGATAGTATAAATAAAGATCAAGAAACTTTAAGCCACCATTATTTTTAAGTCTAGATAGTTTAAGATGAGACATTCTATTTCTTTTATAGTTCCATATAAATCTATTTAGGCTACTCTGCAATATTGAGAACCATTTCTTGGGTATAAAAAGGAAGCATTTGAAATATGAAAAGTACCTTAGGTAAAATGTTCATTTAATTACGTCCATCCTGCTCCAGAACCCTAGTGGTAAACAATTCCATTTGGCTAGGAAGTTGCAAACATTAAGTTTGAGGGATTTAAGATTGGCTCCAATGGTCTTCTCTGAGGTCCTAGATATTTTGATACCTAAGTAATCTGTTTTCTTGTTCCCACCGTATACCTTTGTCACTTGTCCATCTTATTACAATACCTGTTTAGTGGCATAAAGATTGACTTTTCTTTGAGTGTTTGAGTGTGTAACTTGCTATTTTCCCAAATTCATTTAGTATGTCTAATATTCTGGGCACTGAATTTTAGAGGTCTTGTATTGAAAGAAGTATATCATCTTCATATAAAGAAATCAGGTGTGTCTTATTATGCACTGGAATGCCCTTAATAACTTTGTCACATGTTGACCTTCTCAAAGGTCTATAGATAAGAAAAAGCAATGGGGACACATGGCAGCCTTGCCTGGTTCCTCTGAGGAGGAAAAATTAACTGATATCATACCATTTGTTTTACTGAGGCTGACAGGTTAACATATAACACTCTAACCCATTTTATAAAATCCTCAGGAAACCATATGCAACCAAAGTGTTAAATATGTGTGACCATAAGACTTTATCAAAGGCCTTTTCAGCATCTAAGGATAATAAGCCAGAATCCATCCTAGACCTATTTGCCACTTGTTGGATATGGAAGATCTTCTGAGTATTATCAGCTGCTAGCCTGCCTTTGATGAAATCAGTTTGTCTATTATCAACCAATAGAGGCATAACCTTTTCTAGCCTCTCTGCTAGAATCTTATCCAGAATTTTTATATCCGTGTTAATGAGGGATATTGGTCGATAGTGTTTACATTCCTTCAGTTCTTTACCAGGTTTGGGAATAAGGGTGATCAAGCTTCTCATCATATTATAGGAAAACTTCCAGTATCCGAGGCCTCTCTATGTACTTCCAGTAGCAGAGGGGCTATTTCACCAGAAAGTCTATGATAAAAGTTAGTAGAATATCCATCAGGATCAGGAGCTTTGTTTTCTTAAGTGTTTTGATCGCTGTAAGAATCTCAGCGTGATCAATTGGTGGAGCTAATTCTGTTCTGTAATTGTCTGGAACCTTGGAGAGGAACATTTGAGCAAAAGCCATTAAAATCATCCAGAGAAGGGTTCTCATCTGAATTATAAAATTTTTATAATATTTTTCAAATTATTTGTTTATTTTACTTTTGTCTGTTATAAGAGAATTAGTTCTACCATCTTTAATTCTGCTAATTCTAACACCACATGTATTCTGTTTGAGTCTAATTGCTAACATCTTAGATGTTAGATCCTGAATCAATATATTTTAATTTAGACCTAATTGCTAATTCCACTTCCCCTTTATTAGCTCATAATATTCAGCTTTAAGTCTGGACCAATGGGACCAATTAGTTTGTGAGTCATCAGATATTAACTTTAATTCAATTTTTTAATTTTCTCTAAAATCTGTTTTTCTTAACTTGATCTTTTTAATAGCAGAGGAAGCACTGATAAGGAATCCTCAAATAGCATTTGAAACAATCCCATGTATTAGTCAAGAAGTGTTTGCTGGAATATTGTGTTCCCAAAAACATATCTCTGTTTTAATTCTGTCAAGAACCCTCATCTTCTAACAGGAAATTGTTAATCCTCCATCTTTTAGAAGTTGCAGCTGGGACATACTCTGAAAAGATCATTCTAACTGGGGTGTGATCAGATATAACTTGTTCTAGAATGTCAGTATTTATGGTTCTGTCAATAAAAGATTCAGGAACATAAATTTGATCAATTCTGGATCCAGATTTGCAATACTCTGACCAGAAAGTGTACTGCTTTTCTCTTGGATGGAATACTCTCCATATATCCAGCAGGCCCAAGGAAGTCACTAGGTTATTTAACTCTCTATCAGCCTTGTTAATCCTATACCTGGTATTAGACCTATCTAATGTATTGTAGGTTCTAGGAACAATTAGTATCTCCTGCCTTGAGAATTGTGCTATCAGAGAAAGGGACCAGAGCGGTGTTCAGAGTGGAAAGACTGCGTGCATTACATTTGTGGGCCCATCAATATTAACCAGAGTCATATCTTCATTGTTAAATGTCCCACTGACTATAACAAAGTAACCACCGGATCTGAGATTACCGTGTTAGCTACAAAATGAAGCCCCTCTTAATTAGAATTAAAACTCCTGCTTTTTTGGAGTTAAACCCTGCACCAAAAACTTGACCCACCCAGTCTCTGCACATTAAATCTATATTGTTCTCACAAAGGTGGGATTACTGAATAAATACAAGAGAGGGGTTAAATTTCTTGAGATGCCTAAGAATAGAATATCTTTTAAGTTTGTGATTCAGACCTTTAACATTCCATGAGATCAAACTAAAGGTATGATATTACTCATCAAATTTTTCAAAATAGTAATCATCCCATCTGTTTGAACCCTGAAGTAAAATAAAAAGAATACAACTGGTTAAAACATATCAGAGATAAAGGTAACATATTGGGAAAGAGAACAGAACAGAAAAGAAAGGACATTTTGTAAGGTTAAAGAAGGGAAAAATGTTAGTAATAATGACCTTAGAAATACTCCCACCAAATCCCCCACCCCATTTCAGCTTATTCTTGAATGAGGTAAGAGGAGTCATTGCCAAACATAGTGTAAGAGCTGTCCCCCACCCCAATCACAACCCGACATAGGAAATAACAATAAGCATGTGAACTCTACATAGTACAGTAACATCTTTTAGGCTTACAAAATAACAAAAGGCAAATAAAAGAAGTTGCATGTAAATATATCAAACAGTTTAACACACATTTTCAATGTTATAGTTCCAATCTGGCGGTCTTAGAAATACCATAAAGTGTTATATAATAAAAGTTACCAGTTCTTACTGGGATACATCTCTTAAGCTTCAATTTGCAGGAAGTTAAGCATTTCAAATGAAGTACTACAATACTAAAATAAAAAGGAAAACACGTTGTTTAAGCATATGCCATAAGACACTTAAAAGAAAAGTTCTGCAGTTTTACCATTGAAAAGGTCATATGCAATCTTAAAGTCTCGATACTTTGCAAAAGAAATCAAGTGATAGTCTGCCATTATATCCATCAACATTAGCGATTGCTTGCATGCGCCTAGGCAAGAGAATGGCATGAGAGTTATGACAGGAACCAGAGTCCAGAGGCCTGCATTCAAAATCCAACACAACGACTAAGAGAATAGAAAATGGCTGAATCTCAAAATTTTTGTTCACATCATAAATGCAAACAAGTCTCTGGACCTATAGAATAGGAAGGCATTTTCTCCCCTCGATGTTTTAGTTAAGCAGTAACCACTCCCGCATGACTGGCCATCAAAAAACTCTCCTCTTTCCATATTAGCCAAACCACATAGACCCATTAAACAACCCACTAACAAATCTAAGTTGTCACTCTTCACTATACATTGAGGTGAAAGGCAGGCGATCAGCATTGTTTCCACATAGCCCCACAATTCAAGAACACCACCAATTTTAGATTCAATAGTAAAACAAAAGGAAAATATTAATTGAGGTATCTAGTGCGCATAACACATACCTTATGCCCACCTCCAAGTAGTATCAAGTCCAAGATAATATACTGCATGGGAAATGAGCCTAGATGTGCACCGGAGGAAAATAATGAGCCTCTGTAAACTCCTTTCTAGAAACCCGACATCAGAGACCGCCATCTCTGCCATAGAGTTTTCAAGGTTTATCAGAAAGGCATCACTTCCTCCCCACAAACACTGCTTTTTCAGGTTAAGGCGCATGACCTTTGAACATTTCACCTTTGCTGATAAGAAATGGAGGAAAGCATATTGCAACTATGCAGAGCTCTTATTTAATTAATTGTAATATGAATTATGAGTAGTTGGAGTCCAGAGACCCAGGCAGAGAGGAACAACATAAGCCTTACCACATGCTGACGTATGGCAATTCTGTGAAGGGTAAGGACAATAAAATCATGGCAACATGTGGGTATACAACTTAGTAACACCAAGTTATAACTTAGGTCAGTTAGGCCTTAGATTGGCAATATGGGTTAGAGGGTAAGCTTAGTTTAGAATTTGAAATTGAGAACAATGTTGAAAAATCTTTCTTTAGCCCCACTTTGGCAGCATCATAACCGTTGTATTCTTTTAGACCATTGGGAGACTAAACTCGTAGCAAGTAGGATAAAAGCGGCTGTATCTTAAGTTCACGCCTTTAAGCTGTTTTTTAATTGGAAAGAAGGCATCTCTTTCTTAATGACCTCGGGCAAATCATTAAATACTTTAATTTTACATCCTTCAAAATCAATAGTTAGTTTGTCCCGAAGCATTTTCTGAACGTGAACTTTGTGTTGGAAATAAAGGAATTTAAAGACAATTGATCTGGGTCTGTCACTGGGACCAGGATGTGGTTTTAAGGATCTGTGTGCCCTTTCCAGGACGTATCTGGCACAATCAGGAGAGGGCCAGCTATAGAGATTAGACTTTGTTGATAAAAGATAACATGTCACTGCCTTCCATGCTTTCTTTTATACCAAATATATGCAGATTATTCCTCGACTTCTGCTTTCTAGATCTTCAATTTAGCTTCAAGCTTTGTCACTTTTTTATTTGATTATACTTTCTCTCGTGTCCTTGTCAACCTGTCTTCTACACTGCTAATCCTGACCTCTGCATCAGCTGTTCTTATAGAGTAAGCATCAGTATCTCTTCTAAGTTGTTTAATGCTACTGGACATTTCAAGAATGGTAATATCTATAGCATCCATCTTGGACATTAACATGTCAAAGTGTAACACGTTAGTGGTTGTAGTGCTGGGTCTGCTGTTTCCAAACTGTCATCACTATCAGCACTAACCTCTGAAATTGAGCGTTTAGGAGGTTTTTTAGTAAGGGCATTATTACTCGCAGGAGAGTCAACTTGTAGGTTTGTTAATTGTTGAATCTCCATTATTTCCATATTGGTTTCCATATTGTATGAAGTAGACTAATAGCGTTGTTTTCTTAAATATAAATGCTGATGTTTAAGATGAAACAATCTTACGATTAGTGAATGTGAAGCGATTGACAAGTGTGCACTCTGTAGTTTAGGGTTAACAGGTATTTTATACTTCCCTTCCGTCTTCTTTTAGGCAGGGATTCTGTTTGATAAGAGTAATCTGTGTGTCTCTAACCTTGATGCTTCACCCTTGCTGACCCTAGTGGAAGCGACGTTAATGAGTAGAGTCTGCGTTCAAAGCCACACCGTCAGAGGAAATCTCAGGAAAAAAAGATGAAAAATAACTTGAAGCGAAAAGTAGATAAATTTGGTAGGGAGAAACTAATCTGTAGAGTGTTTATTTGAAATTCCTAATGTTTTACAGATTTCACATAATTAAGTAGCGATTAGGGTAGGGGATCGAGGGCTCAGCTATCAGCGCAAACCGCACACCAGCATCGATCGAATCTACCTTGAATCTCCTGCCTAGCTACTTATACCTTTAGGTAATCCTGCACTTAAAACACTAAGCACTTAGGAATTTGTTGTATTTGTAAGGTTCTCTTGCCAATTGCTGTCTTGGCTATTACACCTGTACCTCATATATGTTTGCATCCCTATGTCATATGAGATTTGTGTTGTGTTTCCACTGGCATTTTATTATTTTTTCAGTCTTGCATCATCTCTTGTAACTTGTTTTCTTATTGTTTTGTAATTCTCCTAGGTTGTGCCTGAAAATAGGCAGTCTCTGTCTAGTGCACCTGCCGGTAAACAAATAAAAACAAATAAATATGCACGTTACCTGAATCCATAGGTATAAAACATACTTTGTTATCCATACCCTTATGTGTCAAAATACCTTCCTCATTGGCAACATGGAGCAATATACAAAGCAGTGAATATAAGCCCTGTAACACTGCAGTCAGACTGGCGAACACACTGCGGCAGTACAAGCCTGGTAACCATTTATTTATTTTTATTTGTAATATTCAGATATAACCTTTGAGATAGAACTATCTTACAAAGGTTCCACGTCATGAATACAAGACATACACATCAGACAAGTTTTCATTTACAGGACAAATGCTTACAAGCATGTAATATTACAGGTACACTAAATTCTCCTATAAGCATGACACAGGTACAAAAATGCAGGAAAACATAATTAATGTATAAGAGGACTCAGATGCACAATAATAAAGAGCAGCCCTGGAGGAGCCTTGTCTGATCTAGCCTTAAGAGAGATGAGAAATCATATCTTGGTTACAAAAGGGGAGGAGAGAGAGAGGTTAGGATGAAAAGAGGGAATTTGGGATAGAGTGGGAGGGGACTGAGAGAGAGAGCGCAATTGAGTGGGATACAGAACAGAGGGGAGAGAGACGTGGAGGGTGGTGAAGAACGTAGTAATGAAGGTGTAAACCACCCAGGGATCAAGACTGTAGAGAGGGAGCACTGGTGTCACTATCTGCAGAGACTGGCTGAGACACATTGCAGCAGTGATTAGTCACATATGAAGTGCTTGGAACCATCTGCTGAGACTAGCAGAGAACAAATAACAGATGGTTACAGGATCACACCCTGCTGCAGAGACTGGCTGACAGCCCATTGCAGCAGTGGTAAGAGACCTGTAACCCCCACACTGAGACTGGTTGGACACAACATTGCAGAAATGAACCACTCTTCTCCCAGGGAATAAGGGCGAGGGCACCCCATGCTGGCCAGTCAATAAGCATTGATATTATCCCCAGGTAACACCATACTGAAAGTGGCTGGGAGCACACTGCAGCAGTGCTTACAGGTCCTGTAACCCTACACTATGACTGACTATGACATGCTGGCCAATCAGAAGCAGTCTTGGTATAGCTGTGACTGCAGCTACTCGCCTCCCCAGCCAGGAGTAAGGATACAGATGTGCTGATCATGATCTTTGGGTAGAGGTGGGGAATCATGGTTGACCTTGCCCTCCCACAGTGCAAGTATCATGGGGTCTGAGTGTACAGACCCTCATTGTGCTAGTATTGAAGTGATGTTGTCCTTTACAGTCTTGCCTGATGGAGGATTTACATTTATTTGGTGGTTTAACTTATGACCTCCTGCTGTGCAACTAGTGTGGGGTGCTAAAGGCTCAAGGTTCACTCAGAAACCCAGGGTAGCCACTTAGTAGTGTACCGCACAACCGCTGGGCTACTGCACATCACAAAATATACATTTTCCATGGCAGCTGAACTAAATGGAATGTTTTAGTTCATTAGCAAAAAATAACACAAGTTAGTGTTTTGTCTCATGCTCATTCCTTCTTACCAATGACTATTTTCCTGTATTGCAGCTGCTATTCTGTTATGTGCGACTTTATTTATAGAAAACTTCAGAGATTGTAAATGAGCACTTGTGCTCTAAAGGTAAAGGTTCCACATTAAATACATAGTGACAAAAAACATTAGGAGCCAGATATTCAAAGGGGTTGCACATTGTGCAACTGAGTTGTCTTCTCAACCCCAGAACTGTGCCCCAGGACATATTCAAAGATGGAATTGCGCAGTGCAATACCCAATGCACCAGGCGCAAAGATAATGTAGTGGCACTTCTCCAGGCGTGCCCATGCATATGTGGCACATCACGATATTCAGCCGGGATGTGCGGTGCATCTGCTGGCACAACCTTAGAGATGTGCTGAAGCCTAGGCTCAAAGTTAAGCCTGTAAAATAGGCTCAGGTGCCCGCCACCCAGAGGTGTGCTGCTGTATTGCAGTGCACAACATAGCAGCCACCAGCCATGGGTGGCTATCCCGCCCCACCAGAACACCGTGCACAAGCATCCTCACATGTCTCTGGCAGTCTAGTGGTACCCCCTCCCTGCCCTTACCTTTGATCGCTGTAATCCAATAGTAGGACTAGCCCTGGTAGTTTAGTGGTACCCCCACCAAGCCGGTACCTCCGATAGCCATAATCCAGTAGTTGGAATAGTCCTGGTAGGCTAGCAGTACCCCCACCCACCAGTAACCGCAGTCACCTGTTATGATAATGAATCAAATTCCCCAGTGGTCCAGTGGCACACCCACCCTCCCACCATCACAGGACCCCAGCCCACCTGCTCCCCCCATCATTGGCGGGCAGCAAACCCACCCACATACCTCCGCATCTGCCTGCCAAATGACAGCTTACAGTAGCAGTTGCAAGCCCATTGGACAACACTGTGGACCAATGGGCTTGCAAACTGCTCTACTAGCTCATTCACAAATATATGACTGAAGTCATTGATTCACATATTTGTGAATGAGTATTACAATATACACTACAAACACATTGGTCCACAGTGTTGTCCAATGGCTTGCAGCTGCTACCTGGAAGCTGTCATGTGGTGGGCAGCCACGGAAGTATGCGGGTGGGTTGCTGCCCACCAATGACGGGGCTCCAGTGGGCTGGGGTACTGTGGGTGGGGGTGGGGAGTGCCGCTGGATCACCAGGGAATTTGATTCATTATCATAACTGGTGATCGTGGGTTACCGCGAGGGTAGGGGGTACTGCTAGCCTACTAGGGCTATTACAACTACTGGACTACGGCGATTGGAGGTACTGGCTTGGTGGGGGCTACCACAAGACTACCAGGGCTAACCTACTATTGGATTATGGTGATTGGAGGTACTGGCGGTGTGGGGTAACCACTGGCCCACCAGGGCTATTCTTCCGGTTCTTTACGGCGATCGGAGGTATGGGCAGGGAGGAGGGGTACCACTAGACCTCCTCTGACAGCATCACATGCTGTATGGCCCATTGCATATTGGTGGCTGAATATCAGGAATTTGCGCACAGATGTGCTGGCATTTCCATTCTGGTATTCAGCCCTGTCTGGAGGATGCACCAGTGCACTATATTTGCGCAGGCGTGCATTTAGTTGATATATTCAGAAGAGATGCTGCATGGCTCATCTCTTTTGACTATATCCCTAATTTGCTCCAGTGCACCTCAGTTGCACTAAGATCCACTGCCATTGCCAGGCTTAGTTTTGAATATTGAGCTCTACAAGTATAATAAGCAGTTCCAGGATAAGCAGTCAAGTCAGGCTCAAAGCACTTGAAACAGAACAATTACATACAGTTTTGAAAAAATACAGATTGTTGTATAAAGTCACAGGATATAGACAGCAAGAAACCAATGCAATTATAACTGTTAAACTGTTTTATTCAGACTGCAAGGGCAGACAGATCTCTTAAATGGATTAATCTTGGGAGATTCAGCAGTGTATCAGGCCGTTTGTTTAAACAGTTAGCGGCCCTGACAGTTAATGACCAGTTGCCCAGCTGAGTACACTGAAAAGTGGAGACTTAAGGACATTCCTGGCCAATGGCCATGTTCCTGGTGTTGTATTGGTTGGAGATGGTGAGGAAGCAATTTGCTAAAACATGGGGTGATAGGCCCAGGAGTACCTTTTCAGCTAGCAAACAGGTCTTAAGCTTTATTCTGCTGGGTAAAGGTAGCTAGGTTGTGAGAACACAAAGGGTACAGCTGTGAGTGTGGTTACTTGGACCAACTACAAAGCAGCACACCTTATTACAGATCATCTTCACCCTGTTTAGCACCATGTCACCGGCAACTGTGTAGACAGGGAGGCCATAATCTATAAGTGACAGAATGTGCTGGTCACAGTAAGGTGTCTTGCATCCCCACTGAGATTGTTCTGGTTATACTGGTGTACTACCAGTCCCTCTCTACCCATCTCCTAATATGTGTGTGTGTTGATACTCGACCCTCTCCCTCACCTGCCCCACATTGTAACAGTCGTAGTTAGCTTTAGCAGTGGGCAGAGTTTCTCACCTGCCCTCCACACTAACTGCCCCAGCAATTAGGGCCTGGCTTGATCGCCCTCTACAGGCTTGCACTCTGCTCTGTTTTAGCACTTACTGTCCTACTGGAGGATATGCCTGGTACTAGCTGACTCCTCCTCCCCTTATAGCCCCCAAGTTTGCTATTTTCAGCCCCCATCCCTGTTACCAGGACGTAGCCTGCACTATGGGCTGCTGAGGTCCTTGTCTCTGTTCCCCATAAGCTCATAGTCAGTATTTTGTTTAAGGTTTTGGCAGTAGCTTCAGTAGCTGGTTACTTGTAATTCTGTACTTGTATTCTGCATTATGTCTCTCTGTTTGCATTACCATTGCACTGTTTGTTTAACTGTTCCCAAGTTGTTGTTGTTGTGTACACTACTTCCCATCAAGTGTGAACAGCAGAGGGACAATTCCTTCTGTTGTACTGTATAGCCATGTACTTGACATGGAACCTTTGCAGAAGAGCTTTCACCAAAGGTTTTTCTGAACAATGGGGGAAAAAAAGATAGATACATAAATACTGTCAGCAGATAAGCCGCCATCCCATCCAGTCTGCCCATTTATGTTCCTGACAAAGCAGCCAGTGACCCTATCTCTGGTCATTGGTTTTAGCTTTTTCCTATCTCTGATATTCTTTTATCATGCATGTTTGAAGCCTGTCACCGTGGGTGGTCACCACTTCCTGGGGCACGCTATTCCATGCATCCACCACCCTCTCCATAAAAAGAACTTCCTGACATTTCCCTTATGCGGCCACCCATCAGTCTCATGTCATGTCCTTATGTTCTGGCACTACTTTTAAACTGGAATATGTTGTCCCTTTTCACCTTGTTCATGCCCTTGAGGTATTTGAATGTTTCTATTATGTCACCTCTCTCCCTCCTTTGCCCTAGCTGCACAAATTGAGGTCTCTGACTCTCTCCTCATAAGGCTTGTGATGTAGACCCTTCACCATTTTGGTCACCCTCCTCTGCATCATCTCTATTTTGTCAATGTATTTATGAAGGTATGACCTCCAGAACTAGACACAGTACTCAAGGTGAGGCCTCACCAGGTCTTGTACAGTGGAACTATTACCTCCCTCCTTCAGCTTGTGATTCTCCTACCAATACACCCCAACATCCCAGTGGTCTTTCCCACCACCTTGGCCATCTGCCTTGTGGCATCTGTGATTATGACTTCCAAGTCCCTCTCCTCCTTGATAACTGCCAACAGCTCTTCCCCAAACCTGTAGCTTGCTCCAGGGTTCCTGCTCTCCACGTGCATTATTTTTCACTTCTTTGCATTAAACCTTAGTTGCCACACCTCTGACCATCTCTTCTACTGCTCTGGGTCCTTTCTCATCCACCCTGTTGCAGATCTTGGGTGTCATCTGCAAACAGAGAAACCTTTCCTCTAACCCATCTGCAATGTCATTGAAGAGGACCGACCCCTAACTGACCACTGGTCACACTCCCTTTCCTCTTACTGGGTTTAGTTTACCACGACACTCTTTTCTGTCTCTTCATATCACCATTATCACATTTTATTTGTAAAAAGTACCATTCTAAAACACAAAGCACTTGTACATAAACTAAGTAAAACACAATAAAAAACAATCACAAATCAAAATGTTAAAACCCATAACACTGCAGTTCAATAAATATCGGGTCCGGTATCGAGTTCAAGTAGTCTAAAGAGAATGGACCATATTAAGCTAAGAAGTGCAGAGCTGGCATGTAAAGGTGCATGCAGCTCACGATTCAGGAGATCATTACGGGACCACATTCATGAACTCATGAAGCAGTGGTCCCTGCCAGACTCTCTTCTGTCCCCCTCCCCAAGCGCAGAGATTTGTGGGGCAGGGATGCGGACCAGTCGGCAGCCAATCAGCTCCCTACCCAGATCTGCAGTGAATCACTTGTGCCAGTATGGTGCCATCTTGCAGGGTACACAGAACAGGGACATGCTGCTGGGAGGGCATTGCTGCCCCTACCCAGCCTGACCACTGTCCCGACATCTGAGGCAACATCCAGAGGGGGTTCAATGACCCCTCACACACCAGCGGGTCTGGCAGCATCTAGAGGAAGTGCTTATCCATTAAGACTGCCTTCCAGATGCATAGCCATCGGTCCTGCATATGGCACTCCACACTTTCATGAATGGTGCGGAGTGCGCAGGCCCCCACGGAGACCTCAGCATGCCCACGCATGGAACTCCATGTTCATTTGGAGATCTGGTGCAGAGGGGGACGAGGTTGACAGTGAATGCTGCTGAGGGGCGCAGTGGTCGCGAACAGGTGCAGGGTGGTTACGCAGCACGTAGCCACCTTGGTCCATTCATGAATAGGGCTCAATCTGAATATGCTAGGCTGAATAAATGTTTTAAGTGCTGTTTTAAAACTCTTAACCAATTTCTAATCCAGTTTACCTCCTTGTGCCCCATTCCCCAGGCTACCTAGCTTGTTGGCCCTCCTATGTGGAACAGTATCAAAAGCTTTGCTGAAATCTAGGTAGATAATATCTATTGCCCCAGGTCTACTAACTTTGTCACCCAGTCAAAGAAATCTATTAGATTAGTTTGACAGGACCGCCCTGCAGTGAACTCGTGTTGCCTGGAATCCAACACCCCATGGCTTCTAGGTGCTCCACTGTTCTTTCTTTGAGGGTGTCTCCATTTTCTTTGACTATAGAGGTTAGACAAACTGGCCTGTAGTTCCCTGCATCTTGTTTACTACCGCTCTTGTGAAGAGGGACATTTACCCTTCTCCAGTCCTCTAGAACCACTCCAATGTCTAGGGACTCACTGAACAGGGCTGCCAGTTCAGTTCTCAGTTCCCTTAGGACTCTGGGATGTATGTCATCTGGACCCATGGCTTTGTCCACTTTCCAGCTTTGCAAGCTCTTCTAGGACCCTCTTCTCTGTGAAAAGGCTGGTAATTTCCTCCTTATCCTTTGTTCCTTTAAAGTCCAACTGTGGGCCCTGCCCATGCCCTTCCACAATGAAGACTGAACAGAAATATTCATTCAGCATCGATGCTTTCTCCCTGTCTCCCTCCACTATCTCCCCTCCCCCAGTTCCTTGAAGATCAGCTACTCCCTCTTTGCCTTCCTTCTCTCACTAATGTACATGAAGAACGTCTTGTCTTCTTTTTAACCGATAGAGCTATTCTTTCCTCTGTTTGCAGTTTAGCACTTCTCATTGCTTTTCCTGCCTCTCTCAGATGCTTCTGGTACATTTTCTGGTTATGGTACAGGGCATTCAGTCTTCTGTTAACTATGGCCACCAGACTGTCAACAAAGGGTGCAAAGTTAAGGTGTCATCCAGAGCAGCTCCAAGGTATCTGAGGGCCTCCACCTGTTCAAGGTTTGTCCTAGCTGTTTCAGATGACAAAGGCTGGAACTTTCCTCTTCTGTGGGAGGCTAGTGAAGAGTATGGTCTTTGTTTATTTATAATTAAGGACTAACTGAGGACCAGTTTGTTGTTGGAGAACCAGCTTTCTAGTGACCTAAAGTTACTTTGGAGAGATGCAGTGAGATTGTCAAGATCAGGCTTTTTGGAATATATAGCAGCATCATCAGCAGAAAGTACGCTGGCTGTCAGACAAGTATCGTGCAGTTGATTTATAAGTAGGCCACTTAGGAGTGGACCCAAGATGGAGCCCTGGAACACCAATAGATAGTCCCTAGTATCAGACAAAGATTTATTGATCTTCACACACTGGGAGCGATTGGTGAGATAGCCATTGATGCACTTGATTGTGTTCTGTAACAAACCCAGGCCAGGAGTTTATTAAGTTGAGTTTATGGTTGTGTAAACCCCTACAAACGGGGGTTCCTGAAAAGTCTTCCTTGAGATTGCCTAAATGCTCACTGCCAGGCTGGTGTTCTGCATTTTAGCAGTTTAAATGTATTGCCAGAGAGTGCCTGTATAGCTTCTGTGTACTGCCTTTTTAAGAGCTGCCTGGATTGCAGTCATAATTAATCTGAAAGGAGCTCTGTTAGAAGATGTACTTGTTTGCTGATCATTTGTTAGAGTAGTAATAATATTGCAGTTTGTTCTAACCTGCCTTCTTTGCAGCATGGACGGTTCTGTTTGTTTCCATCATTTTGGTCCTGGACTGCAGAATGGGCCAATCAGTACATTTGGGAGTCTAAAATGGAGCCTGCCTACAGAGGGCTTAGTGGGTCAAAACTTGTAGGAATTGTAGTTTTGGGCTTTGGTGCTTAAAATAACCTGGATTGGAGCCCTTGTTGCGACAGACAGATCAGCCAATCGAACCTTTTGGATCTTGGGAAAGTCCCACACTGCTTGCAGTTTCAGTTAGATCTGAGTTGGAAAGTGAAGAAGTAACAGCTCGAGATAGTTCGAGCAGCAATCCATGGTGGATTAATGCGGAGAACTGTGGAAAGGCCTGAGTTTGGCCTGCGTGCCTGCCTGCTGTTCCTGAGAGGGAACTTGTGTTTTCTGACTGAATCAGAATTTGGAGAGCGATTTAAGCCACTGAATTGTGACCAGGCTTTGACCTGAAGAAGACCAAAGATTTGCTGAATACGATCGGCCTGTCAGGACTTCCAGCTACCTCAGAACTTCCGGATTGTGCAGAGACTCTAATTACGACCGGAGAGCCATTTGTCTGGTACAGTGGAATTTCCTTACATGTGAATGTGCTGTGTGCTTATAGTGGGTCATGATTCGGTTCCCCACTGTGTGTCTGAACTGTGTTTTGCTTGCTGGAGGCTGTATCCAGCTCCACGGACTGAATCCATATCCATTTCCATTTGCCTGGGCCCTGCTACACTGGCCAGCCACAATACCTGCTATGCAGAGAAAGTCATCGATGAGAGACTGGCCTGAGGATCAGCCCCTGCTCAATGCCTTGAACAGAAATGACACCTCGGTGATTCGTGTGGGGCCCTGCTTCTCGGGCACCCCAGCTCAACAGCCTGCAGTCTCGATTTCATCCTGCCTGTGTCCAGTATTGGGTATCGTGAGTAACCATCAGGGTTGCTCCTGCAACAACAGCTAAATCTAAAAGTGTTGTCATCCGATTGTCTTTCTGCCTTTTCTTTCATGAACTGATCCCTCCAGCTCCGGATTATAAATAGTGTATGTTGTGCATGTTGCTTTCTTCCATCACAGGGCCCCAACCAGCTGCAATGTTCCTGGCTAGCCGACCGTTTTCCTACCTGGGTACCCAGAGTGTGTGACTGTGTAGGGACTCTGAACTGCATGCATGACTGTCTGATTGATTATAGCTTTTAAGCAAATCAACCTGATTACTCCCTCCCTTGTTCAAGACTCCTGAATAAATCAGATTTAACTTTTGTTTGCATTTAACCTGACTGAGGTTCCAGTTTGTGCCAAAAGTATTGTACTGTTGCAATTTGCTGTGCTTAAGCTTGTTTTACAGAGGATCCCCAGGATCAAGCTTGAGGAACCAGCCCTGGTGGTAAGTGCAAACAGTGTGGGTAATTGCATGGTGAATAAGGGCCATTGTGAAAGTAATAATTATTATTATTGTATATTGTTCAGGCCACTAGGAGGGAAAGAGGAGGTTACAGTGACCCGGAGGGCTGTGCCCAGGTTAGCTTGACTACTAACAATCCCTGACCTCCGGGTGGAAGCACCTGCTTCATTACCCAGGCTCCTTAACCTGCTACTACCAAGCAGGCAGGGGTAGTAGTCCTTGGGATAGCGACACCTAGGGGTTACAGTTGACTATGTTGGGGTCAGAAAACATGAACAGCCCAAGTTAATTGGAACTTGCCACATATTATGAAGGGGTGAATATCTGAATGGCAAAGAAACCACAGCTCGATGATGCCACTGTACTGCATGGCACAGATGAACCAATCACCATTACGTGTGGTGGCGGCATGGAGGGTGGGTGGGAGAAGCTATGAGAATAGTTCAGGAGTTGGGGTCAGTGAGCCTTGGCTCAGTGTGCCTTGCCCATTTACCAGCTTTCAAATAAATAAAATCACGTTCTTCAGACTCACCTGCCAGTTGATCAGCTGCAGTTGCTAATCAGTGTAGCAAATAAATAGATCACATTTTAGGGGTATCAGATTGCTTTGCAAACCTGCTTATTTTATCCTGTGTAATTTATTCCAAGTCATATGCTTCAAACTTCTGTTTCTGCAACACAGGGTTATAGATATTACATCGGCGCAGGAGGAGATTACTCCATCAGCTGAAAGAAATAACCCGAGTTATGCAGGAGGGAACCTGATCGATGACATTTCACCGGAGAAGGAGGCAGAGGAAGCCCCTTATATGGAGGACTGGGAAGGTAAATTTTCCACCCCATAGTAACAATGGTGTGTGATGCAGAGCGTCTACAGCAAACTGAAATTACATGAGGGTTGGGGAGAAGGTGCTAAGCTGGATATCACACTGGTTGAAAGATAGGAGACGGAGGCTGGTGGTGAACAGAAGTCACTTGGTGGACAGAAGAGTGATCAGTGAGTGCCACAGAGATCAGTGCTAGGTCCTGTCCTTTTAATGTCTTCATAAGTGACATTGCTGAGGAACTGGAAAGAGGTGTCTCTTTGCTGATGGCACAGAATTCTGCAACATGGGTGAACATCCTGGAAGGGTGTCGAGAATGCAGAGGGGCCTGGGAAACTAGAGAGTGATCTAGTGTGGCATCTGGGTTTTGATGCCAAAAGTGCAGTCATACACAGCCCTCAGTTTCCACACCCCTGATGCATAAGATGGTGGGTACCTACAGTCACTGAACAGGAAAGGTGCTTTGGGGCAATCGTATCTGATGATCTTAAGGTGGCAGGACACTGTGGCAAGGCAACAGCAAGGCTAATGGGATGCTGGGGTGCAGAGGGAGGGGATTTCTAGCATGAGGAGGCGGTGGTGTTGCAACTGTATCATTCACTAGCGAGACCCCTCCTAGAGTACTGTGTCCAGTTCTGGAGGCTGCACCTTTGCAAGGACATTGAAACGAAAGAAGCAGTTCAGAGGAGGGCTAGCAAATTGTGCAGTATCGCACAATAAATCATATGAGGAGATTCTGTGAGCTCAAGATGAACTCCATGGAGGAGAGCAAGAGGGACATGATTGAGACCTTTAAAGTACTTCACAGAGATGAACAAGGTGCAGAAGGGGAGTCTTTTTGGAGGAGAAGGAGCACCAGAATACAGGGACACACAGTGAAGCAGGGGGATGTGAGGAAATACTTTTCATAGAAATGGTAGTGGATGTCTGGAACAACCTGTCAGAAGAGTTGGTGAGGTAGAGACCGTGAGAGTTTCAAGCATGTGTGCGATAGGCACATGGGCAGAATAAGAAAGGAAAGGGAGGAAGGAGGGAGGGGCACCCAAAACTAAATAGGGTCAGGGTGTAGTAATAGGTAGGAAAACCAGGCAGACTAGATGGGCTTACTGGTCCTTCTTTCCAACAAATTCTGTTGATTCTATGATTATTTGATAAAGTAAAAACAACTTTTCAAACACTTTGTAAAACCCACAAAAACAAAAACGCCTCAGAAACAAATTTCTCACTTGTCCCTAGGTATCTCCTGTCAGGTTTTATTCCTCTCTTCCCCTGCCCTCCACATAGTTTCCCCTGCTCTGCTGAGTAATTTCTGCCCTTACATATCTGCCTTTCTTGTTTACAAGATTTCACTTATTCTGACCTCCCACTCCTTTAAGGTTCAAAACAGAGATTCAGTGAATTAAAACTTTCCTGCTCAAGTTAGTATGATGTCAGGTGTTTTGCACTTCATGTAGCAGGGTGAAGTTTCCTAACTTCCCAACTTTGCTTGTCAAAGTTTATCGTTATTTTCTGAAAAGAAAATATTTTGGAAGTATTCAACTACCCCTTTCCTCGTAGCAATGTTGCCCACCCTCCTCCCCTACCCCAATCATTTTAAATCCTCATCCCCCTCACCCTCACCCCACCTTCACTGCAGCTCCCTACTAGTCCACCCCATGTCCTGGCAAAATTCACTTCTAAAACAGTAGTATGGAATTCCTACCCCTTTCAGTAAAATCCACTCTACTCCCACCTACCCGACACAATGAAATGAAGTGTACTCTGCCTCACATGGCTCCTCCCACCCCCAAAAGGATGCTGAAGGATGCAGACTTGGTTGGGAACTGGGTGAGCCCTCCTGCCACCTCAGTTGATGTCTGATTTATGGAACTGGGCAAGCATTCCAAATGGAATCATCTGATTGGCTTCAGCTGGGTAGGACAGTGGTGGGAGCTGTGGGTGATGGGACACGAGGTTATGGACTTAATAGTTGGGGTGAGGAAAGGAGGGTGGGCAACGTTACTATGTGGGTTGAGGGCTATTTCTTTAAAATCTCAGAAATAAGTAATTTCAAAACAACCAACTTCCAAGTGTTTGACATGCACACAGCTGTAAAGCACTTAAAAACTACACCAAGTTAACGCTGTTTTGATTCAAATACTAAGCACTAACATTTTCAGAGAAAATATATTATTTTCTTTAAACTCTGTTTTGCACAGTATGATATTAAAGTGGTAAGCAAACATGGCAGAAAGGTGCACAGAGATGATATCCTCAGAGTTTACAAGGTGCAGAACAACCAGGATATTTCTCCAAAAGTACAAAAGTACAAACCTCCACTTGCTACCAACCAGACCCTGCCTCAGCGCTTTGCTCAAGGTGCTTTGTCAGAGTGCGTCCCATTCAGAAAAGCCTATCCTTCTCCTCAGCCCCACACAGTGAAATCAAGTATGTTGTCCTGTAGTTCAGGACAGCTCCCTAATCCTGACACCACTCTCACTGGCGAAGTGCCACTGTACGTCATCATCACCCAAACTTTTCCAACTTCACACACCTTTAGTTCAAGGCAACCACCAAGTCTGGACACCAATCTCACTAGTGAAGTGCCTCTACATGCAGTCTGCTACCAAAGTTTCTTGACTTTGCATAGTTTGAGTTCAAGACAAGCCTCCCATTCTGACACCACTCTGACTGGTGACATGCCCCCTCTACGTAGATTTCACTCACTTTCTGGACATCACACAATTCGACTTCATGGCCACTTCCCTGGTCCTGACGCTACTCTTACTGATGAAATGCTACTATACACAGTCTTCACCGAAGTCTCCACTTCACACATCTCTATTCCAAGACAACCCTCAGTCCGACACCACTCTCATGGGTGGAGTGCCATTACATGCAGTCTTCATTCAGAGTGTCCCAAATTTACAAATGTCTAAGTCAAGGCATCCCCAGTCCTATCACCACCCTAACTGGTAAAGCGCTACTACACAGTCTTCACCAAAGTTTCTTGACTTTTCCCAGTCTGAGTTCAGGGCAACCCCTTGTCCTGACTTTCAAAGGTAAAGTTCCACTACATGTAGTCTTAACCCAGAGTTTCCATAATTGCATACCTCTAATTCAAAGCAAACCCTTTCCCCAGCAATCCTGACACCACTTTTACCAGCACAGATCCACTTTTCATAGTCTTCACCCAAAGTTTTCTGACTTCACATACTTCTATTCCAAGGAAGCCTCCCAGTCTTGTCACCACTTTCAGGCCACCTGATTCTTATATGATTCATAGCTCTGACTTCCTCCCTTACCTCTGAATTCCTCCATAATTTACTTAGTCCTGACACCACTCTCTTGTTTCCTGATTCCTCCATGATTCGCCCAGTTCGGATGCCACTCCCTTGCCTCTGGATGCTGCCATGATTCACCCAGTCCTGATATGACTCTTGTTTCCTAATTCCTCCATGTTTCATTCTGTCCTGACACAAGACTCTTGTCTCCTGATTTTCCATGAGTCATCCAGTCCAGATGGCACTCTAATTCCTCCATGATCCATGCAGTTCTGCACCACTTTCTTGTCTCCTGTTTCCTCTGTGAGTCATCCAGTCCTGACACCACTTGCTTACCACCCGAGTCCTTCATGATTGGTTTGCCCAGTCCTAACACCACTCTCTTGCCTCCTGATTCCTCTAAATTCATCTAATCCTGACACCACTCTTATGTCTACTGATTCCCCATGACCCACCAGTACTGACACCACTGTCTTGTCTCCGATTCTTCCATGATTCAACCAGCTATGACACCACTCATCATCCGATCCATTCAGAATACACCACTCTCTTGCATTCTGATCCCTCTGTGATTCAACCTGTCTTGATACTACTCTTTCCTCCAGATTCCTCCATGATTTGTCCCATGGGTGTAATGATTCTTCAGGGAAGGCTCTTGCCCTCTGAACAGCCCTCATGTGGTTGGGGAGGCCGGCGTTGAGTGCAAGACCGGAGTGTGCCGCACCATCATGCAGACTGTGCACTGTGTTTCTTCCCTGTATGCTCTGCTACAATGCCTTCTGTGCTCATTCTGAGCCAATACCTAGACATCATGCACAGCCACTAGCATGCCACAGACATTACTGCATCTTATTGCCAGCCCTCCCACTGCAATGGAGCAGACTTTCTGTCCCACTGCAAGGAGTCACTTTGGCAGTGAGTAATGACTTCTCGCCTCTTCAGCATGGAAGGTGCTACATTAAACAACAATTCACCCAGATCAACTAATTGAATGCTGTGACCTGGGTCACTGGTACAGAAGTGCACTGGATCATCAGGTGTCCCCAGTAGAGTCCGGTCTATATTGTGCTCATAATTTTGCCTTTTTATTGCAAGGTCACAGAATGTAGGAGATGGTTGATACAAAAGAACCAAAGGCCCATTTCATGACTCCTGCCATACACATTGTGAGAAATGGTTGTAGCTAATATTTAATGTAATTATGAACTGGTTGCTGAGAATCGAGTAAGCTGATTGGCTTACAGGTTTTGAAGCCGTGAATGATATCAGGCCATATACTCTCACCACAGCGAGTGTTCCTCATGTCCCACAGTCCAGAGCAAGTCAGACCTCTAGTGGGCAGCTATTTAAAAAAAAAAAAAAAAATTTAATCCTCACAACTGTGCCCATGCCAGAAGGCAGCACAATGCAAGCTGCTGGGAAAATCAGTTGAGCTCCTGTTAAAACAAACAAACAAAAAAAAAAAACCACATCCGCTTGCCGTCTCTTAGTTTCACCACAAACAGCCCTGTAACCCTGCTGGTACCAACCAATGTATTTTTCGCAGCCTCAGTCAGACTGCCAAAATTTGCTGCCACAACTCAATCACTATTTTTAAAACAAAGCTTCTTTTTAAGAAAAGCGCTGCTGCATCGGGTTTATGATCTCCATCTCTGGCTCACTCTTTTGGGCGTCGCTTGGCAGACCATTTACTGAATGCAGTAGTACTTACATAAATTACAGTACTGACTCCAATTACAGCAGCGCCACCTGCCTGCCCATAGCCCTCCAGGAACTATTTTATTTATTATTTATTAGCTTTTGGTAACCAGGTAAGTGCATTAGGCAAAATACCTGCCTATTTTCAAGCATGACCCGGAGTGTACAACAGTAAGGGGACGGTATAACAAAGACAAGTAAATACACAGCAACATTGGAACTGCCACGCATGGCAGATTGACAAGGGTACAGAGAAAAACAACCAGGGTTGGAAGAGGTAATACTAAATCAGCTAGGTAGCTTTTAGGAGCTTGGCATAACTACTTCAAAAGGTACTCCTCCAACACACCAAATGTCACCTTCAAAAGGTTTTAAGTTTTTTCTTTTTAACCGATAAAGATGTTTAAGCCAGTTCATAGTAGCAAGAATGCACTCCAGGGTGTGGTATATCGCCACCGTTTTATGGCTGTATGTTTTACATGAATTATGAGCTGTTTTAGATGCTTTTATCAATGTACTGTATTGTACAGGCACTCTGAACATTGAAAGAGCGCCTTTTATAAATAAAAATGTTGCTTACACTTCTTGTAGGTATTGGACTCACTCGGCCTACAGCCTGCGTGCCAAACCATCTGAGGTGTGATGATATCCAATGATATACCACACCGTGTCATGCAAATATTGCTTAATTATAAAATGGATAGGACCAATCTTGTAAGTTGACTGGCTGAAGCAGTCTTTGACCCATGACGATATCTTGATATCATCTCTGCTCAAAACTGATTACCAAGATCAGCCATTTTCTTACAGTTTGTGGCAGTTGTATAGTCCTAACAGTACATTCCTGGGTGAAGTGTATCATGGGATATCCACACTTCTTGGAGTGGCTCAAAGGGCCTGGCGTTGCCTTGTGCCTCACAGTGCACCAAAGGCGTGACAATATATAGTAGTTAGTTAAGAACTTACCGTAACAGTATATCTTCAAAAGAGGCTCTTGCAGTAGGTAATCACTTGTCGGGCTGCACATCCTGGCATCAGAACCGCACGGAAACTTTTGCTAGCAGTGTCTGACAGGAACCACCCACCACACTTCACATTACAGATGTAAGCGTGACACTATATAGTGGGCGATCCCCATGTCCACCCTCCAGTTCTCCCACCAGAGACCTCCAAGGATCATGACAGGAGAATGGAAAAAGTCTCCTGAATTCAAAGAAGGGCTTTCTGGAAAGAGCTGTAAATAAAGTGGGGAAGGTTGGCGGGAAAAAGGTTACCTACTGCAGAGCCTCTCTCGAAGATCTACTGTTACGATAAGTTCTACATAACAGTACTATCTTACTTAGAGAGGGCTCTTGCAGTAAGTGATCACTTGTAGGACTGAGTCCCAAAGTAAATAGTCCAAGAGACAAGAAGAAACATGAGAGGCTGGAACATAATCCAAGTAGAAAGCCAGAAAAATTAGGACAGGAGTCCCTGAAGGACTGCTAGTCCAAAACCGTCCCCACCCGAGGCAGTGTCCCCAAACTATAGTGTTTTGTGAAAGTGTGGACAGAACTCCAAGCAGCCACCGCATGTGACGCCTGCAGGAGATAAGTTTCGAAACAGGCTGTGAAGCCACCATTCCCTGGTAGAATGTCTTTTACCTGCCCTGAAGGACTTACCATACTTCTGGTAACAAAAAGTAATGCAGTTTGCCAGCTAGCTTGAAAGGCACTGTTTGGAAACTGCCACGCCTCCCTTTCTGATGCAAAGAAACAAAAAAAAAGCTGATCTGTCCTGTGGAAACTTATGTCTTGTTCATGTAATAATGTGAAATTCTGTGAATGTCTAACACATGCAGGATAGCTTCCTCCCAAATTAGAATGCCCAGGGTAATATACTGGCAATTCTAGAGACTGATTAGAGTAGTCTCAGGAAGAAACTTAGATCTGTGGGCAGAGCCACCCGATCTCTGTGAAAAATCAAATAAGGCACCTTACACATCAGGGCCTGAAGCTTGGAAATTCTATGAGCAGAGGTAACTGCAACTAAAAGAGCATTTTCAGGACAAAAGCACATATCACAAGTACTTGTCGGTTGAAGGGAGGTAAGTCAGTTTCTCTGAAAGAAAATTAAGGTCCCATGGTGGAGCAGGGTTATGCACTGGGGGTTTCAGATGCAAAATACCTTTCAAAAGGTTTTGGAGACTCTATCGAGCCATTGTCTTACCTCTCACTTGATCATGTTAGGCAGAGACAGCTGCTAGATGCACCTTCAGTGATGAATAGCTCAAGCCCGGATCTGACAGATGTAGAAGATACTCCATGACCTGAGAAAGGATTCAAATCTTTTGAGGTGGCCAAAATGGAAAAGTGCTTCCACTTCATGGTGTAGGTAGTTTGGGTAGATGGCTTTGCTCCTCTACCAAAATTTGAACTACCTTGGCTGGCTCGGTGGTGCAGCGTTTGGAATTCTGCTTGCAGCGTCAGTGACCCAGGTTCAGGAGCAGGCTGGAGAGCTGGGGCCAGCCAGGGAGAAGGATAGAGCGCCCTCAGGGCTGCTCTCATTCTCCAGGGAGAGTTGGGAGACTGCCCAGTGCGTGAGGACTCCTGGCGGAAGCCAGAAAGAATCGCAAGCACCGCATCCAAAAGTCTGAGGGTCATTGCATGTCCCCGCCTGGGAATCCAAGCAATTAAAACAAAAACCTTGCTAGTGGCCGCCATGCATGATGCCTGCTCCTGGCCTGATTAGCTTCCAGCCCGGCTCCCAATTCTGGTCCCACATTTGCGGCACTAGAGCTCAGGTGCAGCAACTCCACCCTGAGGGGAAAGCCAGGGGTATTGGGAGTCAACAGAAATGGTGCAGGGTCTGCACCAGAAGACATACAAGGAGAGACTAAATCAACTTTATATATATATATATATATATATATATATATATATATATATATACCCTTGAGGAAAGGAGGAGAGGGGGACATGATAGAAACTTTCAAGTATCTCAAGGGTATTTAACAAAGTACAAGAGGGTAACATCTTTCAGAAGAAGACATGTGCAAGAACAAGGGCACATCTGAAGGTAGAAGGGGACAGCTTCAGAGGTAATGTTAGAAGTATTTTTCACAGAGAGAGGGTTGTGGATGCATGGAACAGCCTTCCTGAGGAGGTTGTAGAGTCAGAAAGAGTGGAGAATTCAAGAATGTATGGGACAGACATAAAGCAATTCTAGTGGGGTAGGAGGAAGTAAGCTGTTGATTAACTAGAATCTGCAGCTTGTCCATCGGGTAGGGAAATGGGCAGACTAGGTGGGCCAGCGGTCCTTATCTGCCGTAAAAAAAAAAAAAAAAAAAAATTTCTATGTTTAATGGCCAGTATGGAAGCAGGGGTCCATGACTGGGCTGAGGACTCTGCAGACACAGGCAGAAAAAAAAAAAAGAATGGAAAAAAATTTTTGAGCTACCCTTGGAAACCCCATACCTAGAAGCAGCCTATGTCTTGAGGTGCTACGCATGTAGATGAAGGACTTTACCCCAGATGTACCAGTGTGCCTCTCTCCTGGGTCAGAAGATCATAAGACAGGGGTAGAGGGATCGGAGGTTCCGCTGCTAGGTGCTGGAAGCAACGGGAACCAGATTTATCGAGGCCAAAATTGAGCTTATCAATATTATTTGTGCTCCTTCTGAATGAAGCTTGATCAACACTTTCTGTAATACTGGAAAAGGAAGGAATGTGTACATGAATCTCCTGTCCAAGAAAGCACCATGCCTGAATTGAGCAAACAAAACTCTGTGGATGTTTTCATGCTTGACGGGCTGCGAACAGATCCACTTTCTGATGACCCCAAAGGTCAAATATGTGATCTAGAACTTCTTGCTTTAGCTCCCATTCATGGGCTCTGACCCTTGTATGACTGAGACTGTCTGCAAGAATGTTCTGCACACCTGGGACGTGGACCACCAGGAGACTGACTCTGTGCAGAACCGCCCAGTTCCAGACCCACATCAGTTCCCTGCAGAGAGGATATGAGCAGGTGCCCCCTGCTTGTTGCTGTACCATACCACACACATGTTGTCCATTTGGATCAACAGGGTTTCTTGCAGAAGGATGTGCTGAAGAGCCTAAAGCTCTGCTCTCATCTCTAGCACATTTATGTGCAGGTGCACTTCTACAGGTGACCACAGGCCCTGGGTCCTGTGGCATTCCCAGATGGGGACCCCATCCTGATGCATATGTAGTCAGTATTTCGGAGTGAGGAGAGGTCTGGAAAGGGACTCCTAGGATCAGGTTGCTGGAGTCCTGCCACAACAACAGATCCTGTTGGATTGGACTGGAGATGAGGGCGTGACTGTCTAGGGTACCAGTGGGATCAGGACGACAACTTAAGTCCACTGTAAAATAAGCATGGAGTCTGGCCAATGGGACCGTAGGGATAGCACTGCCGTGAGGCCAAGAAGACAGAGAACCACCCTGGCTGAGATGTGTTGGTTGGAAGACACCAGCTTAGCCTGTCTTTACAGGTGTCCACCCTGTCCAGGAAAAAGGCCATACCCTGCACTGTGTCCAGCACCCCCAATAAACTGAAGGCATTGGGAAGGAGCAAGCTGGAACTTGGAGTAACTGACTAATACCCAGGTGCCCGAAAAGGTGCAGAGTAGTAGGGTTGGGGAGGACTACTCCTGAAGCCCTTTGTGCTTTGAGTGGTGGTGCGGCAACAGTATTGGGAGCCCTATGTTTAAATTGATGCATGGGCACTTGCTGTTTTTTTCTGGTGTCTGTTTTGCCAACAAAAGGAAATTTCTGTTTGTTATTTAGGTCGATACATGGTATGGACCGACCAAAGACCTGTGCCTTTATTCTGCAGGCTTGTTATAATGTCCTGGGCATCCCACAAAACAGGACAGAGCCTCTGAAAGGGGCACCTTGGATAGCCAACTGAACATCAGGGACTAGGTCTGATACTCTTAGACAAGAGTACCAGCAAAGGCTTACGCTGTGGCGTATTCTGTAGCGGAGAATCCACTGTGTCATAGGTGGCCCACAATGAATGATGTCCAGCCACCTTAGCCAGTTTTAGTGTTTGCCAAGGATGACTTTGCATCAGAGTCCAGTAGGGCCTCGACAACAGAGCTTGAGCTGGCGGAAGAAGGACTTCTGGTACTCTAGCATGTGTGAGGCGTAGTTCAGGCTCATACTCGCTAGAGCAGAAGAGGCATAGAATTTCCTCCTGAACTGGTCCATTTGTCTGGACTCCTCGTGGGGGGTACTGAGGTGCTGAAGGCTTAGCAGATCGACCAAGGCTGCCTTGATGACCATGGAGTCAGCCTTGGGGTGTACACTGAGGTGATTCTTGTCCTCAGGGGTCCTGTAAACCTGGTCAGCTTTCTTTGCCATGTGGCTGGGATGGAGGAAGGTCTTTGCCATATGATCGAGGATAAATCCTTGTGGTGTTCCAGCCATGAGGAGTGAGTCCCAGACTCATATCCAGAAAGTCCAGATGCTCTGCCAACCTTGTTTTTGGGGTCCAGAGCCTCTGACTTCCATCCTTGGGAATCTGCCATGTGCTTGAGGAGGTCCACAAAGGAGGAATTTTCAGGTGGTGATTTTGGGGATTTCCGAGGGACTGGTTTCTTAGGGAAGGGTCTTTAAACCCACCCTGGCAGATGAGGAATCAGAATCCACTTCAGAATCATTCGAATCCTCTAGGTTTTCCAGGAATCTGAGGATCTGGCTCCCTGGTGATCCTTCAGACATCAGGGTTGGGTTGGAGCTGATGGGCGGGCAGATGTTGAAATGCAGGAAGTACGGAGAGGGCACTCTAGGGGAAGGAGCTGGGCAGCCTGCGTCCGGAAGAACAGGATGCCTGCTGTCTAATTCTGAGACTAACTGGGTTTTGGTCTCAGACCACCAAGATTTTAGGATCTCCCTAAAATCCATCTGAGGTTGAGGAGGAGGAGGTGGAATTTGGAAATCCAGATCCAGGCCCATATCTCCCAAAGCTAGAGGATGGATAATGGTATGGGCAGCTTGGTGGAGGATAGTAACCAGGGTAGCCTGAGTAATAAAAGACTGACAAAAAGGGATCTAGTGTCAGGCCTAATGGAGGTAGCGAATGGTGGATAATATCCCGCAGGGCACGCAATGTAAAGCCTGACATCAGGCCTTAATGAGGGTAACCTGATGGTGGCCCTGATAGAGGGTACCCAGATGGCTGCCCCAATGGAGGGTATCCTGAAGGCAGCCCTGCAGGAGGGAAGCCTGACAGTGGCCCTGATGGGAGGGAAGCCCGACAGCGGCCCAGAAGAAGGGACGCCTTGCAGTCCTGCAGAATTGCCAAGTTTTCCTCCATGGTGCTTTGGTCCAAGGTCCTAATGGGAGAAGCCCAGAAGGATGCCCTGAGGGCAGAATACCTGTTGGGAACCCCAACAGGAGAAGGCCCGATGGTGGTCCCCAGTGGCAGTAAGGGGATCTGCAGGCATTGAGGAGTAGCAGGGTCTGGCACTTCTATAGGCAACGCTGAAGCCACCATAAGGCCTGTTGGTACCCTTGTCAGGTAAACCTGGTGAAAGGTGTTCATCTGTCGGACCTGGCGGGTCCAGCGACAGTGGAGGAATCTCCGACAGAGCAGGAGATGGGGTTCTCCACGGAGGAAACCCCGGGAGACCCTTGTCCTCCAGCCTGGATGGAGCTAACATCTGGCAGCATGTTGTCAGAGCCTGATGAATCTGAGAAGGTTGTGCAATCATTAGCTGGCCCAATGACTGACTGATCGACCTGGGTAGTGCAGAAGTTAGGGCTCGACTCCTGACTTACCAACCCCGACAGGGCACTCGCGCTGGAGGGTCCGACAAGTGGCTTAATGACTGTGCCTGCCAACTTACAGCTCAGGATGGAAATGGGCCTAAGGGAGGCGGTGACCTCGAGACAGATCCGAGGAGCCTGCTGTCACCGTAACCAGTGGTGGCAGGAGGCAAAGCCTGCTCTAGAGGCAGGAGCGCAGGCTTGGCCACGCCGCTCACCTTCCTGGAGGAAGAGGGCCAGTCCTCTGTCAAAGGGCCTGTGGGCGTCTTCATTGGAGGGGACTGCTCCTAGTCCCAGTGCTTTTCTTTGTCCATTTTCTTCTTCTTCTTGTGTGGATCAGTTGGCGAGGAAGATGCACTTTTCAGCTTTTAGCTCTTTTCGCTATCTAAGCCATTTTTGTTTCAGGAGGGTCCTCAGGTGACTGTTGGTACCATTTCTCGTGGTCTAGGGCACAGGCCTCACACCTTGACTTTGTGGTTAGGACCCAGGCAGAAGAGGCAAAGGATATGCTGGTCCTTGTGCAGAAGCTGGACGTCAGCACAAACTGCACTTGTTTTATGCAGATCCACAAGTGAAGAGGACGACATACAAACTACTGATAATTATAGAAATGAGAAAAAAACAGATACTCATCTGAAAAGGTGTTCAACCTACTGTGACAAGCTTCAGTCGGTCTGACATGCACAGGTTGATGGCAGAAAAGAACTGAAGGAGCAGATGTGGGGACTACCCACTACATAGTGTCATGCTGGTATCCTTCTTGTGACATTCTGGTGGCGGTCCCCTGTTAAACACTGCTAGCAAATGTTTCTGTTTGTCCTACACCAGGGCGCAGTCCTACAAGTGTTTACTACTCCAAGAGCCCTCTTGAAGGAAGATCAAGATATACCACACAGTGTCAAGTACATTGAAGTACCAGTAACATTTGTGAACTTTAGAGCTATGGTTTAGGAAACTGCCAGTGGCAGAGTCATCCAGGGACTGGAGAACAAAGGATCTTTCGTTCCAATCCAGGCATACAAAGTGCACTCTTTGCACTCTACCTAGTACAGCATTACATTAATTGGTGGAAGGAAATGTTATTCTCCATAACAATCTGATCAAACTTGAATTCAAATGACTTCACAATCTGGACTGCCTGATTACTCAGCAGTAGTATGTACCAGTGACCTGAGCTTAGGAACAGGCATGGGATTCTGGAGTCTGGTAGCCAAGGCTGGGGAAACCATGGGCAGTGCATCACAGCCAGGCAAGTGTGGCACAGGGTTCCATCACTGCAGCAACCACTGAGGTGAGCTTGGGAGCAGATACATAATGCTGGAATCAGGCAGCCAGAGCAGGGAAATGACAGGCAGTGCATTCCAACCTGGTGGAGTGGCACAGGGTTCCACCATCATAGCAAACTCTGCAGTGAACTGGGATGTGACACGGTATGCTATAGTCAGGCAAGAAAGAGCTGTAGAAAGCACGGGCAGTGTATCTCATCCTGGAAAACATGATACAGGGTTCCACTACTGCAGCAACCTCTATAGTGAGTTTGGGAGCAGACACAGGATGCTGGGATCAAGCATCCATGGTAGAGAAACAACAAGTAGTGCATTCCAACCTGGGGAGAGTGGCATATGGTTTCGCCATCGAAGAAAACTCTGCAGTTAGCTTGGGATCCAACATGGCATGCTGTAGTCAGGCAGAAGAGCTGAAGAAACCACAGGCAGTGTATCACATCCTAGAGGCGTGATACAGGGCTCTGCCACTGCAGCAACCTCCTGTAGCATCCCATGTCTGCTCCCAAGCCCACTACAGAGGTTGCTGCAGTGGTAGACCCTGTATCATGCTCTCTAGGATGTGATACACTGCTTATGGTTTCTCCAGCCTGGCTGTCTGACTCTAGCATCCCATGTCTGCTCCCAAGCCCACTAGATGCAGACAGCCAGGCTGGAGAAACTATGGGCAGTGCATCACAGCCTGGGGAAGGTAGCACAGGGTTTCATGCTACAGCAATCTGTTGTGTGCTTGGCAGCAGATATGAAATGCTGGAGTCAGGCAGCCAGGGCTGGAGAAACCACGGGCAGCACATCCCAGCATGGAGAGAGTGACACAGAGATCCACCACTGCAGCAATCAATGCAGTGAGCTTAGGAATCAGACACAGGATACTGGAGTCAAGAAGCCAGGACAGAGGAAACCATGAGCAGTGTGCCCAGCCTGGGAAGGGTGGCACAGAGTTCCACCACTGCAGCAGTGTCTACAGTGAGCTTGAGAGCAGACACAGGATGCTGCAGTCAGGCAGCCAGGAATAGGAAACCACGGGCAGTCAGTGCCATCCTGGGGACAGACATAGGATGCTAGAATCAGGCAGCCAGGGGTGGGGAAAATCACAGGTGGGCCATGCCATCCCAGGAACAGACACAGGATGCTGGAGTTAGGTAGTCAGGGTGGGAAACCACAGGTGGGCCATGCCATCCTAGGAATAGACACAGGATGCTGAAGTCAGGCAGCTAGGGCTGGAGAAACCATGGGCAGTGCATCCCAGCCTGGAGAGGGTGGACTGGGGTTCCAATGCTGCAGCAACATCTGTTGTGAGTTTGGAAGTGGACACGGGAGGCTGGAGTCAGGCATCCAGAACTAGAAAACCACAGGTACTGCTGGAGCAACCATTGCATTGAGCTTGGAACTGAACTTGGGATGCTGGAGTAAGGCATCCTCGGCTGGGGAAACTACGGGCAGTGCACCGAGCCTCGAGGAGGGTCGTACAGGTTTACACAATGCTGCATCTTCAGCAGTTTGCTTGTGAGCAGATAAAGGATGCTGGATCAGGCAGCCAGGGCTGGGAAACCACAGGAAGTGTGTCCCACCCTATGGAGGCTGCCACAGAATGCCACCACTGCAGTAACCTCTGCAGTGATTTTAGGAAACAGACATGGGATGCTGGTGTCAGGCAGCCAGGGCAGACAAAACCATGACAGGGTACCCCAACCTGTGGAGGGTTGGCACAGGGTTCTACAGCTACAGCAACTTCTGCACTGAACTTGGGAGTGGACATAGTAGCCAAGAGTCAGACAACCATGGCTAAGGAAAGCATGAGCAGAGTGTCACAGCTTGGGGAGGCTAGCATAGGGTTCCACCTCTGCAGAAATCTCTGCTTTGAGCCTAGTAACAGAGAAGGAATGTGAAAACCAGCCTGCAGAAGCTCAAACAGGGTTCCACAGCTGCAGTAACCTCTGCAGAGAGCTTGGAAGCAGACACATGATGCTGAAGTCAGGCAGCCAAGGCTGGGGAAACCAAAGGCAGTGTGTCCCAGCCTGAGAGGCTGACACAGGGTTCCACCTCTACAGTGAGCTTGGGATCCTACATAGGGTGCTGGAGTTAGGCAGCTACAGCTGGGAAACCACGAGCAGTGCATGCCAGCCTAGAGAGGTGGCACAGGGTTCTCCACTGCAGCAACATCTGCAGTGAACCTAGGAGCAGAGCATGGTCCTTCACAGGGGATACTACTTGAGTACAGAGCCACAGGCCACCAACATAGCATCAGTGGGTGGTAGGACGGTTCAGTAAGACTGAGAAGAAATTGAAGATGGTAAATGTAAATCATAGAGAGTGGTGGTACTCCAGGCATTGGACTCTGTCTGAGCCTAGAGTACTAGAAGAGCTACAAGGATGATGGTACATGGGAATGCCATGGCAGGAACAGGGCCAGACCTGATGAGGGGTATCTACTGGGCGGTGCCATACCTTAGGCTCAGACACACTTCCTAATCCCAAGTACTAGGTGATGCCAAGGTTGGGAGGGGAAGAGCAAAAAATACAAAAGTGGAAGACTCATCACCTTGCTGGTCGCTGCTAGTATGATGCATGAAGGCTCAGAGGACTGAACATGTTAACTTCAGAAAAAAACAAGTTTCAACCCCACAACACAAGACCTTAAACATAGCCAGACCTCTAAAGCATAAAATGATTTACCTCCTTTTAGCAGAGTGAAAATCTATCTGTGCAAATGGTTTGTGCATATTTGCAAAATCTGTATGTCACTAAGTGCAGAATGCAAGGCAGCAGCATCAGTAGTTTTCACTTTAAAGAAAAATCATGCCGACACTCCATGAATGTCTCATATACGGCAAGCACCGGTGTTACTGATAAGACAGTGTACATGCATGTGTTCACACCCAGAGCTGGTGTTTCCTTGTAACCTTCCTCAGAGTTGATTATCACAAAGAGATTAAATATGCATGTATAAAGCATATTCAGAATCTAGGTATGCCATTAACAGCGCATTAGGCAACACTGTAAAATAACTATAGCAAAGGGAAAGTACAATGTAAAATGAATTAAAAACAGGCATCAAACAACCTAATTTGCAATATTGTATGTTTTAGAGACTTGACTATGTTTAAGCTCTTGTGCTACATTGTTGAAACTTGTTTGTTTCTGACGTTAACATGGTTGGGAGGGGCTAAGCCTGATGAGGTGTGTCTGACTGTGGTGCTGGTTCTCTATTCCAGGTACTAGGGTGGTGGTTATCTGGCTGCCATGGCTGAGAAGGTTCCAGGCCTGATGTATATGTACCAGCATGTCTTTATTGTTTGATCATAAAAATATAATTACAATATGTACATATTACAAAATCACAGTTCCTCTAAAGGACATAATACAGCATGACAGAATACATATTGCACATTCCCAGAAAGGTCCTTTTGTAAGAAAATTTCACTCAAAAATCACTCCACTCTCCTGAGAGTCTGCACAACAAATAGAAAAAGCACAGGTAGAATATGGGATCAACAATACAACAGCAGTATTATGACAAAATGGTACAGCAAGCAGCTAGTGACCATTGTTAGAACAAATATTAATGTTACGCAAATAATTTGATACACTGAACATAATAAAGTTGTACTCCACCACAAATAACAGTGCTAATAGTTATTGCTTATCAATCATTTGTATAGCATTCCAGACTGGCAGTAGCCAAATTATTTTAGCCTTTATTGTACCGCAAGTACATTCAAAGATAACCTGAACAAATGTCCTATTCATGGCTTATTGCAGCCACGCTTTGTAAACATGGATATCAGACATTTTGTATCTTGCAAGTGGAACAGTACTTTAAAACAGTTCAAATCTATAAAGAGTATATAGCCTCCTTTTAACAAGTTGTAAAACCCAAGATGATACTCAGCATACATCTGTTGCCACATTCTGCTAACCATGATGAGAATTTAGAATGGTATATTGAAACAACAAAATTCAGATATAAAACCATTACAGCAACAACTTTGACCGATTTCGATGTTGTCGCTGTAATGGTCCCAGTTTCTGAATTTTGCCATTTTGTTAGTGTAGCTTCTCATTTCAACAAACTCCCACTCAGAGTTTGTTATACAGAAATGGGGGAGGGTGTGAGGAGAGTTTCCTGCAAACAACTAAATGTCTGAGACAGACCTGATGAGCATCCAGCCTTCTTTTGCCCGTTCCTACTAAGTAAACTTTGTGGATTTCACCAAGCTGCATTTCAACAACCGTTGTGCGGCTTAGTGGGACCATTTAGAACTGCCTAATTTTTTATATAGCTATGTTTACGCTTATGTAATCCAATACACTGTCAGTTTCCAAGGCAGGAAGCAAAACCTTGAAATGAGAACGGCAGTACACAATGCAGCAATGTAAGTAGTAGTAGTAGTCTTTATTTCTCAAGCATTCATTCCCTGCATCTCAGAGGGCAGTACAACATATGCAATAAGCATAAATAATGAAGATGGATAACGTGGACATTATCAATGTAAAACCTTAGACAATTCTCAAATACCCCTTTACTCCGGCTGATGTTTCTCTGCATTAGGGTGTGATTGTACTTTGTATCATTGGAACCAGTTGCAGTAGCTGAGATGTCACCCACATTGGATGCGCCTAGAAAGATACAAAATGATGGCAGACAATGGCATGGTGGCTCATCCCATTTGCTTATCCTACCGAACTGCCTTATGTAGGCTGTGTCATAGAGCATAGGTCAGGAAGCATAGGCAGACCAGGAGAAGTTATAAAATTCAAAGTGGCATTTCATTATTATCAGTAACAAGAAAACAGAAAATGAAATTGCATTGATAGTTTCTAAAGGCAGTACAAACGTATTGTATCTGAGTTCCTCTCTGTTTAAATCTCTATCTATATCTCTAAACAAAATTGAGCTCTCTTTATATAAGATGTATTTTCCTGGCAGTTTAAACTCTGCATCCTGATTGTTGTAAGTTACATGTCCCATTTCTCAAGAAATGTATCAAATGGTGTCACGCCCTTCCTGTGAACAGACATAGTACAGTACTTCTAGTCTTAACAGGTGCAATAAAATAGAACATTCTGTCCCAGAGCTGGTCTCCTGTTGACAATTCCATCAACATGCTTGTGAAGGTCAAAATATATCCCAAGGTCAACCCCTGTGTTTCAGATTGATATGTTTTCTAATAAACCCAAATAGCTTTCTGCAATCATTTCAACAATACAAGTACATACATTTGCAAACCAAGGGAACCCAGGTTCATATAAAGATTCATATATATTGAGCCAGTCTGCTGGCACTGGAAGTTGAGGTGCTGGACGCCACACCTCACGCCACACCAGCAGTTCGGGAACAAGCCCAGGCCATCGGGTTGGTAGGTGAGACAGGGATCAACTGTCTGAGGACTGCTCTCCTTCTCCTCTCCTCTCCTCTCAGGAGGGAGGGAGGATTGTTGTCCCGCCTGGACGGCCGCCTCTTGGGGGGCTGGGGGGTGGTGCAGGCTGGGAGGGCAAGCAGCCAGCAACCATAGCATGCCGCGCCCATGCGCCAGGAGGGGGTCACCTGGACAATGGTGGCCAGGGGCTTCATGAAACCTGACCCTATCCCGCTGGTCCACCGCTGTCACTCCATAGATTTGAATTGTACTCTGGGGCTCCTTCCTGGTTCCACCATGGCTGGCAAGCCATGGGGGGTCTTTAGGTTGGCTGACAGTGGTCAGGCACATGGCAGGTGGCTTGGGGTGGAGTTCCATCCCCAATGTATGGGGAACAAAAATTAAAATTAAAAAAAGATTCACATATATTTTTTAACCACTGAGAAGCAGGGGAGAAAGAAAGAATAGAAACGGCAAGTGAAGGAAGGAGATAACATGAGGAGGTGTAGGACCATCAGAGTAGGCAAATTCTAGGTGCCACAAGAAAATTTGATTGCGTAGTCAGACAGGAAAAGACAGCCAAGTGGCAGAATGGGAGAGACAAAATAGATCTTTGCTTTTAACACTCTATATAAAAATGGGTCAGGGTTCTACACAGTCCTGTCACAGACCCTAGTAGTCATCAATGTTCCTTACTCTGCCTTTGCCTCGACACCTTTAGCCCATCCTATGGGATTCCCTACTTTTGACACTTGAAAAGAAGTATAGGAAAAATAAATGCACTGATCCCTATTTTTCTGGGTATGTTTCTGCAGATGTAAGCAAAATTACAAAATAAATCCTTTTACAGCTTTATATGTACTAGTTATAGTGACAAAAACAGCTTACACCTGATGTCCAGGGAGCAGTAGGGGTTGCAGTCTCCAAAATCGGTTATCTATAATTCAGTAATTTGATAAATACTCATGCACACCGCATCCAAAGTAAATCCATTTTTATTTGAGCATCAACAGAAATATGTTGAGTCGATCATTCTTCTGATTTCCAAACTGCATTTGGAATTTTGGACAGTGCCCTTCCCATCAGAATATCAGAAAGTTCTTTACAGAAGTAATATATCTATCAAATATTTAAAAACCTAGCTTCTGTACAGTGTATTAGTTAAAGCAAATCACCTTGCAGGGTACTGACACCTAATTTTAACTGTGGACTGCATTTATTCCAAAGGTTATCCTGAAGAAACATTCCCTGTCTACTGTGACTCAGCTGCCACAAACACAGGTGTGACACAATCTCTGTAAACTGTCCGATTTCAGTCAGCCCTCTGCCGAGAAATTGCTGAGCAGCTGGAGGATGGGAGATGCTGGAGAATCAGGACTGCTTCTGTAACTGGACTCTAGAACAGGATGTGGTGAGTCACAGAGGTGAAATTCAAATGCTGCCAGGACCAAAGAGTGACACGGAGATCAGCTCCTGTGAGGAGAGAATGTGATTCTGCACAGCGATGAAGATCAGAAGCTCTGCATCTGTAAGAGGAGGAGGAGGATGAGGACCCGGCAGTCATAGCAGAAAATGTTGGTTTCACTTGTGAGAGCTGTAGTGAGGAAGAGGAGAAATTTACGGAAGAACTGACGCCGACTCTGATGTCAATAAAAATGAAAGCGAAGTGAACGAGACACAAGGGCTTAGACAGACTGCTGAGAAAACGCAACAGGAAGGGCCCCGAGTAAATTTGTAATGCACAGCAGGGTTGCTGTTCCTGTTCCAAGGATGCTATCTCCTTTACAGTTGGTTGTTGTCTGCTAAACAGTGATTTCAGCAGCAGATCACAGCTATCTGGATGCGTACTCGCTGAGCTGCCTGAAGTGAGGTTGCACCATTCCAGACCCGTGAGATATCTCACCTCAATATCAGAGACACAAGCACTTCGGCATGGTCCATGTGGAAGCACGCATGGTTGAGTGCAATAAGAATCATTCTCTAAAGACCCCTTCAGCTCTTGTGTTGTATGCATATTAGAGTTGTCAGTCTGAGATGATGCAACCACAGACACCAAATGTAATCTTAAATGTCATTTCCATAACACCTTCCATGCATGCATCTCAAAGCCTTTAAATCCACCAAACACTCACTTCGAGCAATCACTACAATGAACCACCTCTGGGGTGGAATGCAGCAACCATTCTGTGCCAGTACACTGTACAGCCACTTCCTGTTCTCTATGATTTACAGTATCTCAGACCAGGTTAAGCTGTTGATGGGTTACTGAATGGCAGAAATTTGACTGGGACATGGAACGACCCACCCCTTCACACACACACATACTTTTCAAGAGATGCCATGGAATCCTTTTAATATTCACCTGTACACCACCAGAATAGGCAGAGGACCTTGGATTAACATCTCATTCATATCAGCCTCCCAGATTTCATGGGCAGCTACTAGTTCTGGTTTACTTGTGCAGTTGACTTTTATTGGTGAAACCCTGTCACTATTGATGCTTGTGGCTTCACACAGTAGAATGTGGAACAGTACTTGATGTGCTGCCCTTTCTGAATGAGATGATCTAGCCTGTTATCCTCTACTGTGCACAGTGTGCCTTCTCTCCATCTGAGACAACATAAGAATATGATGGTAGATGGGGATCACTTGATCCATCTAGTTTGCCTGTGTTTGTTTGACAACCCCCAGGATATACTTCTTTGTTTCAGTATCTCACAATGCCTATCCCAAGACAGCTTGAATTCCCTAACCATCTTTGCCTCCACCACCTCCTCCTGTGGCAGTCTGTTCCAAGGCTCTACGACCTTTTCTGTGGAGAAGAACTTTCTGACATTGTTCCAGAATTTACTCCCCACCAAACATATGTTTTCCTCTGGTACGTGCCTCTTTATTCTCATTGAAGAGGCTCTGCTCCTGTGTGGAGTTGATTCCCTTGAGGTTTTAGAGGTCTCTATCATGTTTCCTGTCTCTTCTCTGTTCCAAGGAGTACAAGTTTAATTGCCTAAGTCTAGTTTCATAGGGTTCATGGTGGAGGTCTTGGACCATCCTTGTAGCTCTTTTTGTATAGACCCTAATCAGTTTATTTCCTTTTTAAGGTGCAGTCTCCAGAACTAGATGCAGTACTCCAGGGTGAGGCCTCACCAGGACCTGTACAACAGGATCACCTCTGCTTTCTGCTTGTAATACCACTACCTATGCATTCTAGGATGCTGCCGGCTTTGTGATGCTTTTCCACATTGCCTTCCACCTTCAGGTCATCCGATACCATGATTCCAAGGTCTTATTCAAGGTCAGTGATGGCTAATGTTTCACCTCCCAATTGTATTTTGTCCCTGGGTTTCTTTTTTCCCAGGTGCATGACTTTGCATTTTTGGTGTTTAACTTCAACTGCCAAGTCAGAGACCATTCTTCCAGTTTCTTAGGTCAGACTCCATCCTTTTGGCACCTTCCTGCGGTCCACACTGTTAGAGTTTAGTGTCATCTGCAAACAGGCATACTTTTCCTTCCAATTCATCTGCAATGTTGCTGATGAATATGTTAAAGTATTGGTCCCAGCACCAACCCTGTGGGACTCCACTAGTTACATTCCCTTTCCATCATAGAGAAACATTTATTAGAACATTCTGGTCCTCCCTGTAGCCAGTTTCTCACCCAATTTACAGTCTTACTTCTTATACCTGAATTCTCCAGTTTGTTGAGTCTTCTATGCAGGACGGAGTCAAAGGCCTTACTGAAGTCTAGATATACAATATCTACAGCCCTCCCTGGTCTACTACTTTAGTTACCCAACCAAAGGATTCCACCACGTTTGTTTGGCAAGATCGTCCAGTTGAGAAGCCATGCTGCTTAGGGTCAAACTTCCTGCTGGCTTCCAGGTATGTCACTATCCTTTCTTTTAGTATAGATTCCATGATCTTCCCAAGATGGAGGTGAGGCTGACAAGTCTATAGTTCTCTGCCTCCTCCTCCTCCTTGCTGCCACTCTTGTGCAAGGGCACCATAGTGGTCTTTTCGAGTCCTCTGGTACCTGTCCACTCTCCAGTGATTTGTTGAAGTGAGTGGCCTGTGGAGCAGCAATTTCCTCTGAGCTGTTTTAAGGCTCATGGATGAATTCCTTCTGGACTAATGGCTTTGTCAGTCTTTAATTTGTTTAGTTCCTCCTGTAGAACTCTACCTTTTGTAATGGGGCAATTGTCTTCCTCCAGGGTGTGGTGTTCATTTGCACCAAGTGCTGGACCATTTCTAGTGCCCTCGTGTATAAACATAAGCATGTGTTCAAAACTTCTGCTTTTTGGCGTCCTCTTCCACATACCGATCTTCATTGGTTTTCAGTCTGACAATGCCTCCTTGGTCTTTTTTTTTTTCCTCTCGGCTGTACCTGAAAACCTTTTGTTGCCTTTTTTATGTCCTCAGCAATTTTCTCCTCAGCTACTCATCAACTAGACTGTTCTTAAGAGTTAGTCAGCTTAGAGATGAAGACAAATGCAGGCCATTCAGCCCATCATGGCCCTCATCTCAGCAGACAGTAACACTGAATAACTTCTACTGCAAATGATGGTCTAATCTAGACTTGTATGCATTTAATGTCTTGGCCTTCATCTAATCTAGATTTATATGCATTAAATGTCTTGGACTTCATCTAATCTAGATTTATATGCATTAAATGTATTTGCCTTCTGTAATCCAGATTTATATGCATTAATGTCTCTGCCTTCATTGTCAAGTCAGGCAGACCATTCCATGCATCAACATCTCTCATAGTACCACAGTTCCTTTTGCTCATCTTCTTAAACATAACCCTTGTCTGCATTTTGTAGCACCTAGTATACGTTCCTTCTCAATAAATATAATGTTGGTTCCATGCAATAACTTATTGGCCTCCACCAATGCTTCTTGTTTTCAAACTAAGCCTCTTCAGCTCTGCTAATCTTTCGTCAGAAGACTTATCTCTGACTCCATATCAGTTTTGTAACCCTTCCCTGCACCCCCTACACCTTACCAACATTCTCCTGTAATATGAAGCTCAAACTGACCACTGTAGTAAAGGTGTGGCCTAACCAAAGAGTTGTGTGGTGCCATGTTAGCATCACTTGACCTGCTTACAAAGTTTAGTGTTCGCATCTCGGACTGGATTTCCTTCATAGCTATCATTTCATACTGGGCTTTTTGTTTCAAGTCATTTGTAATAATAGCTCCTAGATCCCTTCTTGATCTGTTATTGTAACTTTCCTCCCAGATAGATGAGAGTCAGCTTTGTCCATTTTTCTTGCCTAGAGGCACTGCAGCATACTTGCCCACATTTAAGCCCCCCCAGCAGTCCACCCCTGCCAGCATATTCTATTCTCTTTGCTATATCTGTACTTCTTCCATCGAATCTATGACACCCTTACTTTTGTGTCATCTGCCAATGTTGCTATCTGACATTTACTGTAAGTCCCTTACGGTGTCACTTACATACAGGATAGGTGCCAGCACACACTCATTTCATTTTATACTTCAATTCTGGTGGAAAGGGACAACTGTAAATGCAAATGATAGTGGGAAATGCCTGGATTCATTTACAGATGATAGGAAAAGGCAGGGTCAAGTTGTCTACCAAACTTCACTGCTCTGCTGAGGCTGGCTTAATGGAGGTATAGATTAAACCACCTCCATCAATCAAATGTAGTTTTACCACTGAGTATACATCATGCAACAGGTCCTTCTTTCAGTGGTGCTACTACTGTCTACCTACATAACGCTCCTTTTAGTTGTGTCATTACAAAATGGCTGCCACAGATGCGCTGTTTCTATTGGACAAGAGACATCTGTGGTGAATACAGTATTGCTCTTCAACAAGAGTCTAATTCAGGCAGTGGTAGTGATTGGGGGCTACATAACATGAGCCACAACAGCTGTGTCACAGGCCATTTTGTGCTGTCTAGGACACAGATTACACACTAACTACCCTGCTTAAACTGCCTCATCCCAGTAACCAAATTTTTAAATGGCTAAATACATTTTTTTAACATGCACTGTATTGCAAGAAGTTTTCACTGGGTGTTGAGTAGTGCCTGCAGCTACATTCTAAAGACAGGACTTGGTCAAGCATTTATTGTAGTAGCCTATGTCCATTGCAGCTGTACTCTCTCTGAATGATGTTGACCTAATGCCATGGCTATATTATATCATGGGAATGTGGGGACCTGTTGCTCTGACATTGTATCTGCTTATTTATTGTACTGCATTGTTGACCAAAATCCATTTTGATTTATGGGATTGCTGATGCATCGTGGGGCACACTTGGCTATTAACCAGAGTCAAAGAATACTGTGTTGTTAGCAACCAAGAACACTTTGTTTTTCTGGTAATCCCCATGTTTTGTCTCCTTAGGCTTCATCAGGGATTGTCCTCTATATGTGTGGGATTGACAGTGTGGTTTGGGGCCATAATATACAGTTTTAATTTATCATGATCTATCATAATAATGTGTACAATATCCATTTTGGGAAAAAGAGTGACAGTATAATGTTTCAGGGAGGGCAGGAATTCAGTCATCCCCAAAGACTGGACAGACTGTCGGATCAGCAGGATCAAAAGGTCTGGATGTTTTTACTAGATTGTTGTATATAGTTTCGAATAATATTGCATTTTTACAGTACTGTAATAAACTGTTAATAGGAAAGTGCTAAAGTCTCATACTAAGTTATCCTGACATGCCTAATGTGGTTGCAGTAGACAATGAGACTCCTACTGGGATTTAATAAAATTGTCCTGGGACACCAGGGTAATGTAAGGATTGTTTTGAAAGGAAAAGATGTAGTTACAGTCCTTCTCAAGATGCATGCAGTTCACTCCTTTTTATTTTTTTCCACACAAGAATATCTATATTTTTACTCATGCTATATTTTTTCATTGTACATTTTGTTGTTTATTAACTGTTATTAAACATGTGTTTGTGACTGAGTCAGAAGAACCCCATTACATATTTATAGGATTAAATAAAATAACTAAAAACCATTCTGTTCTTTCCTGTTCTATCTTTTACCTGTTCTGTTCTTTGTCTTTTCAAACATTGGTTGTACAACCATATTCCCATGGGACCTAGGAGCTGGCCCCTCTGGCGATCCAACAACCTTTTCCCTTACTTTACTTCTTCTACTGTACTCCTGTTTTGCTTCACAAGCTGTCCTCGTTGTTCTCCTTTTCTGTAACTTCCTTCTCCGCAGCTGCAGTACATACTGAACCTGAACCTTACATCAAATTAGATTTACGGATCTATAATTGAAAAATTAAGAGTTGTTAAAATAAATGTGAGCTGCTCCTCTGGTGGTGAAAATGAGCCAATTTCATTTCTAGAAACTAGGAGTTTGTTAAAGAATAATTTAATTCTAAAAGGCAGAAAGGGGTCAATGATTTTAAGCCAGACCTAGAGTGGGTTTTGCTTACTTGTTTATTTGAGGAATGATAGCTAATGGAAGGTGGAATTCTAAGAATAAAGGCCAGGGGTTTAAATTAGAAAAACAACTAGCCATAAGAAGGCTGTAGGAAGGAGCTCTCTACACTCCTGGAAAAAGGCAGACTGACTAATTTAGGTCTTTCTTGCTCTCTGCTTCTTAGGCAAACATGTTAACCTGAAGCTATTAAGTATTACTTCCTGCTGCTTAGAAAGGGGTCAACAGTTTTAGCCAGAGCAGTGGCGTGGAAGGGCTGAGGCATCAAGCCTTATTTCCTGCTACACTGTGACCCATGTTTGCAATACGAGCAGGTCACCAGGGAGGGAGAGGATTAAGAGTCCAGGGACAGCTCTCCCAAGGGGTTGGGGAACATGGACCAGTACTTGCCTGACACCTAGCGGAGGCTAGGTGTTGGCATGTCAAGTCCTGTACGTTTGGGGGCAGAGGAGGAACAGCCGACTGGAGCATGTGCATGCATGCACTACATAGCACTGTTGGCTTTATATGCCCCTTCCACAAGAAAAAAGCAGAGTAGGTCGCTTCTGCTACGACATAGAATACCGCCCCCAGGTGCCACCCCCAAGATAACACCTCCTTGGTTGGATCCGTTTCCTGGTGGGTTGAGTCATTCCCCACCATCCTGCCATGATGGGTAAAATCATGGGGCATAAGGGAGGGTTCTGATTCTAGGGATGGCGCTGAGGGTGGAAGGAAAGAGTCAGTCCAGGACCACGGGCAGAAAATGTATTTAAAAAAAAAAAAAAAAAAGGCGGTCAGCAGTTTTGATACATGCAAAAATCTAGAGCAGATATGGAGTGCAAGATACTTTGTTAAATTTATTCTTTACAGCTGTTGTAAAGAGGCTGCCAAATCAGTTTTCCAAATCAGTTTGCCATTCTGATGTCATCCAAAGTTTATGTTTTGTTATTTTATTGTTCCATTAATAAAATGACATTATTTGCACTTTATACATTTTCCATGGTCTGTCTGTTCTTCCAGACTCTCTCCTCTACCAGTTGGTGGGAGCGGTGGAACTAACTCCAGGAGTGTTGTTTGTGGGTACCAGAGCTGGTATGGGGAAGTACAGTAGAAAACTGGGAATGTGGAAAGGCACTATGGTCACTGCAGCAGCAAGTACAAGAGTGACCATCAGACAACTGGCATCCAAAGCAGCCAATACCAAAGAACCAAAGGAAGAGGTTGGGATGACGGTTCATCCAAAAGATCTATCGGTCAAACAGGAGACTGGAAAGTCAGTATCAGTAAAGGAAGAATGGACAGCAATAGATACTGAAAGTAAGTAAATTTATTTGTTTAGCGCCCAATCCCAGATGCTCTGGGTGCTGTACAGGTAGGTAGGACAAACATACATCAATAAAAGGCAGAAACAAGTAACGGTAATAAAACAGGTAGCATAAAATCCAAGATAGGATAAAATAGTGCAGCAGTTTGATAGTCCTTAACTATAAATAGTCTTCGAAGCTTTTTTTTTTTAAACAAAAAAGATAGGCCTTCAGACCCCACTTAAAGACCTCTACTGATGGGGCCTTCCTAAAAAGTCTTGGTAGTGTGTTCCACAGCAGTGGGCCGCCACCTCAAATGAACGATCACCCATGGATTTTATACAGGCCCTGGAAACCACTAGAGGCCCCGTTAGAGGAGCAAAGCAATGCAAGGGATGAGCAGGAGTCAGGAGGTCATTCAGGTAGCCAGGGCCCACCCATGTTAGGGCCTTGTAGGTGAGTAAGCCCACCTTGAAGATGATTCTGCATCTAACTGGCAGCCAGTGCAGTTTGCACAGAACTTGGGTCCCGTGACAGGATCACTGAAGGCCTGTCAGCAACCAGGCCTCTGCATTCTTCACCAGCTGCAGGTGGAGGAGAACCCCTCCTTTGACCCCAAGGTACAGAGCATTGCAGTAATTGAGCTGTGATGTCATAAACGCATGTACTAGGGAGGGCAGGTCATCCGATGGAATCAAGGCTTTGATCCAGGCGGCATTCTTCAAGTGGTAAAATGACTCCTGATGACAGACAACACCTGAGCCTCAAGTGTCAGCCCATCATCAAGGTTGATGCCCATATTTTCACCTTGATGGATGCCACCAAGAGAATGGGGCCAAGGAATAACCCTGTTACCATCCCAGCAGCATCCACATCCCTCCAATGACCAGGCACAATTACCAGAACCTCTGTCTTGTCAGGACTTGAGTCTCAGCCAGCTAGAGGACATCTAGTCCTGGATCTCGGTTGACATTTATTCAGCACCTTCACAGTGCCACCTGTCTCGGTGCAAATGACATCTGCAGCTGGGTATTATCCTGCGTGCAGTGAAACCCAAGTCATACTGTCTAATGATCTCACCCAGTGGAAGCATGTACACCACGAACAATGCAGGCGACAGGATCAAGCCTTGGAACTGCATGGCAGGGCTTTAGGCAGGATGAGAAATTCCCCATCACCACTTTCTGCATCCTGCCAGTGAGGAAGAACTCAAACCAGTTGATGACAGTACCGTGAGTCCACAGAGCTCCTTTAGGCAATCCATCAGCACAGCGTGGTCCACCGTGTCAGATGTTAAGGAGAGATCAAGGAGAACAAGTATGAACTGTTCTCTCTCATCTCTCATCCTGAGGAGATCATTCTGCACTGTGACAAATGTTGTTTCAGTGCTATTAGGTCTTGACCTAAACCCGACTGGAAGGGTTCATAGTTGTCATGGGCCATGAGGTGTACCTCGAGCTGCAGGGCCACCACCTTCTCATAACCTTACCCAAGAATGGGAGGTTAGAGAGGTCTATAATTTGCCAAGATGTCAGGGTTGAGAGATGGTTTCTTAAGGAGGGTCTCATCAGTGCCTCTTGAGGGCACCTGGAAAACATCCCTCCTCACAGTGTCAGTGGCTCAACAAGTAGCACACTTGCCTCTGAGGCTGGGAGATCAGAAGGCTGTGGGTTCTATTCCCATATCAGGCACTTGGATTAATATCCAATATACTGACACTGCAGTGCAGCATGACGGGAGTGCTGCACTCCTGAGGTGCCGTCTTTCAGATGAGACGTTAAACTGAGGTCCCATCTGCCTGTTCTGGTGGTAGTTCAGGTGGATGTTAAAAGATCCCATGGCACTCTTCGAAAGATTAGGGAATTTCCCAGTGCCCTGGCCAAATGTCCCCATTTACTAAAAATACCACCAACAGCTTAAACTGGTTCAAAAAGTCAGTCTGCATTCATCTGTATCCCTCCCCGGTCGCCTGAAAATAGGCAGAATTTGTCTAGTACACTTACCCGTCAATAAAAACTAAAAAAAAAATAAAGCAAGCACAAAACAATCCCGCTTACACTGGACTCAACACATCCCATTAAGGAGATGGGTCAGGCCCAGGTCCAGTTCACAATGTATGCCTACAGCTTCAAAATCACCTAGCAAATCTCAGTCACTTCAACTAGCCTAAACTCACTCACAACAATAGGAGTGCCTCTGGATGTGCACGGTTTGCCACCGAGGGCTGCAATTGCCCTGACTGGGAGATCCATCCCTAATGGAGGACACCCTGTCATAGAAGAACAGAGCAGACTCCTTACACTGAGCAACTGAAGATGCTTTTGGCTGCAGACAGGCAGGATGGAGAAGCCTGTCTACTGTATGAAAAAGCACAGCTGGTCTGTTCTTTCTTGCAGCAATCTCCCTGGACAGGAACACTGCCTTCTTACAGTTGATTGCCCTTTGATATTACATAGTGAACTCTCAAAACCAGTTTGTCCCCTCAGACTGATTCTACCACCAACAATGCTCCAACCTCCAACCCCTGCTCTTCATATCCTTCAGAGCCCCATTAAGCTGAGGGAGGTCTCGAGCTGAAGACCTGGGTCATACATGGACCAGTGCAACAAGTCGAGTGCCTTGGAAACAGCCTCATTATAGGCTGCAGCAAGCTCACCAATTCCTGCCACACATTCAGCACTCACACCGGATAGATCCATCACCCCTCTGGGACAGTCCCTTCAAAGGACAGCAGCAGATCATCTTGACAGGGAAGGACTAATGGGTGGCCCCAAACGAAAACCTCACCTGCAATGATCTGATCAAATAACCATATCAATCCTGAGGTCAGAGACCTCAAGCCTCAGTGAGAACACTAAGTTCAAGGCATGACTGTGGCAGTGGGTCACAGAAGCAGCAGCTTATGCTTAGCCCAGTGACGACATCAACTAGAGGAAGTCGTAACTAAACTGAATGTTCATCATCGATCCAGACACTGAAGTCACCCAGAACCAACAATATGGGCATCTCCAACATCTCAGCGACAAAGTCTGTGACTTCCTTCAGAAATTCCCTCATGCCCCCGGAGGCCGGTAGTATAAGGTGGGTTCTGCAGCCTGCACCTGGACCTCCAAGCATGACCATGCATTCAAATGATAAAGTGGGAGCCCACTGGGTGCATGGAGAAGCTTAGGTCAGATCCAAAACAGATAGCCACACCCCACCCCTGCCTTCCTCCTCAGGCAGTGCACCACAGAACACCTGGATGGTATGGTATGGTAAAATTTTATTTATACAGTGATATAGCCATTAGGGTTCCAAAAAACCCTGTTCACAAGGCTTACCTGTGATCTGAGAGATGGTTTCTTAAGGAGGGGTCTCATCAATGCCTGTTGGAGGGCACCTGGAAAATATCCCTCCTGGGACAGACTTCTCCAGTACTTGGTCTGGTCATCCCCAGCCAGTTCTCTGTGATGCAAGCCAGATTGACTTTGGAAATAAAATCACAGTAATTGTACTCTTGTTCCTAATCGATCTGGTGTTGCATAGTACCACCTGAAGGGACTTGTGGAGGTTGTCAACCCAATGGCTACTCACCCACTCAGTCCGATGGGAACCCTGGGTATGGGGATCAAACACATCTGGCCTCTCTCAGGCTTCAGTTTACCCTAGGGCATCTCCTGGTCTTGACCACCCTAATGCAACTCATTCCCACTGCACCTCCAGCATTCCACTTCCAACCATCACGCCCTTGCCCAATCCCAGCCTCCCATAGTTCTTCTTTTCAAATGGTGGCTGAACAACAAGAAAGAAACACAGAAACACAGAAAGATAGAATTTGACTGCAGATAAGGACCACTTGGCCCATTCAGTCTGCCCATTTTTCCTACTGTATTATCACCTAAACTCTACTTGATCTACAAGTCTTTTTCCTCCCCTTCCTTTACAAGATGATTCCCTTGTGCCTACCCTATAAATTCTTCAACTTCACCACTGTTTTCACCCCACCACCTCCTTGGAAGACTGTTCCAGGAGTCCACCACTCTTTCTGTGAAGAGTACTTCCTCACATCTCTCCTGAATCTACTCCCTCCAGCTTCATAGCGTGTCCCCTTGTTCTTGAGCACCTTTTCTTCTGAAAAATACTCCTCTCACATACCTTATTTACCTCATAATGTATTTAAAGGTCTCTATCATCCCCCCTTCACTCCTTTCTTCCAGGTGTACATATTTTGGTCCTTTAGTCTCTCCTCGAAGGGCTTTTGATGCGGACACTGCACCATTTTAGTTGTCCTCCTCTGGACTGGCTCCACTCTAAGTATGTCTTTTCAGAGATATGGTCTCCAGAACTGGACACAGCACTCTACAGGGGGTCTTACCAGTAATCTACACTGAGGCTACATCACCTCCCTCTTCTGCTGGTGATACCCTCTATATGCACCAAAGAATTCCACTAGCCCCCTGACTGCCTCATTGCACTGCCTGGTCATCTTTAGGTCATCAGATATAATTACCTCCAGTCTCTTTCTTGCATGGTAGTCATCAATACCACTCCACAAATGTTTTACTCTGTCCCTGGGTGTCTGTGCCCTAAGTGCATTATTTTGCTATTTTCCTACTGAAACCCAGCTGTCACACCCTTGACCACTCCTTTAGATTTCTCAGGTCTCTACTCATCCTTTCCACACTCCTGAGTGCCCACCCTATTGCAGATTCTGGTGTCATGCACAAAAGGCAGACCTTCCTTCAGGTCCTCTGCATAGAAACATAGACTTTGACGGCAGATAAGGACCACTTGGCCCACCCAGTCTGCCCATTCCTCTACCTATTGGATAAGCTGCAGATTCTAGTTAACCAACAGCCTACTTCCTGCAACCCCCACTATAATTGCCTTATGTCTGTCCATGCATGTTTGAATTCCCCCCTGTTTTAGACCCCATAACCTCTCCAGGAAGGCGGTTCCATCGTCCCACCATTCCCTCATTGAAAAAGAATTTCCCTCATTACCCCTGGAGACGCGTCCCCTCTATCTTTAAATTGTGCCCCCCTTGTTCTTACACATCTCTTTTTCTGAAAGATGCTACCCTCCTGGACTTTGATCCCTTGAGGTACTTAAAAGTTTCTATCATGTCCCCTGTCCCTCCTTTCATCAAGGGTATATATATTAAGCTCTTTCAGTCTCTCTTCATATGGTTTCTGATGCAGACCCTGCACCATTTTAGTTGCCCTCCTCTGGACTGCTTCCATCCTGTCTATGTCCTTGCATAGATGGGGTCTCCAAAACTGCACACAGTATTCCAGATGGGGTCTCACAAACTGTCTGTACAAAGGGATAACCACTTCCTTTTTCACTTGTGATGCCCTTCCTATGCATCCCAGTGTCCCCTGGCTCCCTACCGACTTCTCCACAGTTGCTTACCCACCTTTAGGTCATCTGATATGACTACCCCCAGGTCCTTTTCCATTATTGTTGTTGTTATTGCCTCCTCTGCTTCTCATGTACTCTTCTCCTGGATTTTTATTTCCCGTGCGTGCCATACTTCTTTGCATTGAATCTAAGTTGCCATATGTCTGACCATTCCTCCAACCTTGCCAAGTCCCTTCTCATCCTTTCTAACCCCTTGTGTATCAACTCTGTTACAGATCTTTGTGTCATCTGCAAAGAGGCATACCTTTCCTTCCAGACCTCTGCAATGTCACCTATAAAGACGTAAAGAGGAGGGCAGTTCACTTGTAAAGACATTGAAGAAGATAAGTCCCAGCACTGATCCCTGAAGCAACCCACTGGTCACCCTCCTTCCTCAGAGTAAACTCTTTTACCTGCATCTTCTACTGCCTATCCACTAAATGAATTTTTACCAAGTTTACCACCTGTGGACCCACTCGTAAGCTACCCAGATTGCTTAATAGCCTCCTATGAATAGACAATGATTGAAAGCCTTATTTCAAATCTAGGTAGACCATGTCCACCACTCCCACCCCTGATCCAATTCCTTTGTCAGCCAGTCAAAGAAATCTATAAGATTCATTTGATATGACTCCCCACCCCATGAATTGGTGCCGTCTCTGGTCATGTATCCACGGAGTCAGGATATTCTACAATCCTTCCTTCAGCAGTGATTCCATTAACTTTCCCACCACCAGTGTCCGGCTGACTGGCCTATAAATGCCAGCCTCCTCCCTGCAACCACTTTTGTGAAGTGGGATTACCTCTGCCCACCTCTAGTCCTCCAGAACCAATCCTGTTTCCAGTGAGAGTTATTAAATAGGACTGTCAGAGGTTCAGCCAGTACTTCCTGAGCTCTCTCAATACCTTGAATTGACCTCATCTGGCCCCTATTGCTTTGTCCACTTTCAGATTAGCCAGCCCTTCAGGACTCTTTCTTTTGAAAAGGGACTAGTGCCCCCCTGCCTCCCTCCAGTGCTCCTGGTACTTTTTGTGGCAGACACACCAACAAGAGTGAAACTGTGCTAAAAATAAAGTAACTGGAACCAACACCATCACATAAGATGTGTAGTTTAATAAAGCCAAGTCATGAAAGACATAACAATGAGAAAATGTCAACAGTACGCGGTGCTTCAAACCTCACAGCTCTTCCTCAGGGCCCCTAAGGAAGACACGTGAGGTTCGAAGTGCAAGGGTACTGCTGCCGTTTTCTCATTTTATGTCTTTCAATACTTGGCTTTATCAAACTGCACATTTCCAGTTATTTTGGCTTCATCTACTTTATTTAACATGGTTTCACTCTTGCTCTTTTTTCTGCCTGTATTTTGGAAACTGCTGCTATTTTCGTGTGTAGTTATGCCAGGAGCTTTCTGCCCTTTTACTTTTTGTAGAACCACCTTTTCTCCTTCCTCTGTGAACATTAAACAGAAGTATTTGTTCAAGATGTCTGCCTTTTGGTCCCCCTCTGCAAAGTCCTCCGATACTTTTTAACATACGATCCCACTCCCTGGTCTTTTCTTTTGCTTACATGCCTAAAATATTTCTTGTCCCTACCTGGGCTATATTTTATTTATTTATTTATTTATTTATTTATTTCAATCTTGGATTACAATACCATTGAGCAGGAAACCGCTCATTTACAAAGGTTCCACGTCAAAGGGTGGGAAAACATACAATGGGAGCAGTACAAAAGTCACTAGCTAAGCAGATTATACAATATCAGGATTTAAGCATTCAACAACAGTGTGATACAGTAAGGTAGGGGAGTAATATACAACATGTTTAACTATAGTCCTGGTAAACTCCTGGACAGTAGTGAGGACAAGAGCAGCCAATGGTGGCTTTGTCATAACCAAAGGAAGGATACTTGCTCAGTAATAAAAATGAATGGAGGAAGCACAGTGAGGTGAGAGGGGAGAGGCAGCGTTGGGCAATGAGAAAAGGGGAGACAGGTGCCCAAGTAGGTGATTGGGGAGGAAGTAGAGGAATAAGACAGTAAAGGAGGAGTTGGGAGTGAGGGGCAGATGGGTATAACTGGAGGGAGCAGGTCAGAACAGGGAAACAGATAGCCTTTCTCAGATGCAGTCACAGCTACTATTCTCTAGCAGATGCTGTCATAGTAGGTTTTTGAAAAGGCCCAGCGTTGGTATGGTAGTAAGTTCTGCACCAAGGTAATTGAACCAGTGGGGGCCTGGTAAGAGTAGGACCACTGTCCCTGTGTGGTTCTGCATCTTGGAACTGTGAAAAGTTGATGGGCAGAGCGTCCTGGTGTGCTGACAGCCGAGAATAAATTTAGAATGTTTGCCACTCCAGGAGGCGAGTCAGGAGAGTTTTTGGCTAACAGGCAGGTTTGATAGAGAATTCTGTTACGTTGAAGCCATCCAATTTGTTCGTAAAGTTCACAGGTGTGAGTGAGGTGTGGGGAACTGGTGAGCAGCCTGCAGGCTTTATTGAGGGCCACTGCTATCCTGCAGAGGGAGGTAGGGGTGCGGTGCTGTAGATGACCAGGCCGCAGTCAGTGATGGAAATTACTCGTTGATTGCGGTTCACTGGGCATCAGGTGTCAAGCATCGCTTGTGTCTGTGAAGGAGCCCTATTCTGATGTTAACTGGCCACATTCTCTATGTGCTTGGAGTAGGAAAGGAGCAGTCCACAGTCACTCCAAGGTTTTAAATGATCGAGTTGTTCAAGAGGGACACCTGAACCGTTTCTGATAATAAGAGGACAGGATTTGTTTACTTCTGGCACTGCTAAAGAGCATCACCTTTGTTTTTTGTAGTTCATTACCAGTTTGTGAGTTCCAAACCAGTCCTCGACTCGCTCAAAAGCAAGTTGCAGTTGATTTTCAAGGTGGGGGTTCATGATGGGTGGAGTAGATAACAGCATCATCTACATAAAGAGGATCTGTTGATTGCTGGAGCGAGAGTCAGGTCATTTAGAAAAGTGCAAAGAGAAGTGGTCGAAATGATCGATCCCTGTTGTACCCGCGGTGAACAGGCAGTCGTTCAGACGTGGTGGTTAGCAATCCTCACCTGCTGTGAGTGGTCTGGCAGGTAGCTTTTGAACCAGTTGGTAGAATCATTAGAAAGGCCAATGGATGAAAGCTGCTGAAGTAGAAGTGAGTGATTAACAGTGTCCAAAACCTTCATTAAATCAATAAAGGCTGCACCAACAAGGCCCCTGGTCAGCTGAATTCTGAATGATACTGGTGAATTCCAGCACAGCGGTGGTTGTGCTGTGTCCTTTTCAAAATCCATGCTGTTCCAGGCATTGGATTGTTTATTTTCAAGGTATTCCCCTAACTGATCCATGACTATCCACTTCAGCGCTTTGGACAGTGGAGGAAGGATAGAAATTGGCCTGTAGTTGGAGTGCAGTGCCCTGTCACCACTCTTATGCACAGGTGTTACCAGAGCTGACTTCTAGACTTTGGGAACTTGGGCCAATTGTAAGGATAGGTTCATTAGTTTAGTAAGGGAGCTGGAATCTCTTCAGTGTGTGGAAACAAGCTTGAGGTCAAGGGTGTCCCTGCTCTTGTTGATTTCCCAAGTACCTTCTGAAGATACCGTCTAGCCTGGTGTAGGGGGACTGCTTTGAAATAGAATGGTGGGGGATGATTGAAGTTATTTTGAACCTTTTGCCTGTTGGAAGTAGATTCCTCAAAGAAGTTGTGCAGAAAGACACTACTCAAATCTGTAAATGCTTTGTTAAATGTATCAGCAATGGTCAGTGGGTTAATGTTGGAACACCATTTATGTTAAGCATACTTGGAACCTCCTTATGGTCTTTCCTGTGGCATCCTTCATATTGTTCCAAAAAATTGTTACTGTGGTCCCAGAAGTTTTTAACACCTCCTAAAGTGGTTGTTTTTAGCAGAGCAGATGGCATGGGTGCAGTCATTTCTAGATCGTCTGTATTCCTGTAGGTCCAGCTTGCTTACTGTAGCTTTTGCTCTGTGCCATAAGTGGTCTCTGATTTTCATGCGATCCAGTTAGATCAGGTGTAATCAAAGGGTTGTTGATACCCTGCGCTTGGTCTTCTTTACAGGTGCATGGGTATCACAGCCCGTTGAACTGGCTGATGAAGTGCTCGAGGGCTATGTTTATATCTGTGGCTGTATCAAGTAGGCTCCAGTTGATGCTTCTGAAGTTGCTGTTTATGGTACTCAAGGTGTCTCCTCCTTAACATTCTGCAAAGAACTGTCGGGGGCATGTTAAATTTATTAGTCCAGTTGCAAGTGATTGGGAGGCGGTCACTTAGAGAGTTAGGGTGAACGGTAACATTGGCGATGCTGCTGCATTTGTAGGTACCCAGTCCAGCAGGCTACTTATTCCTGATTTGTAATTAGTTCTAGAGGGTGAGTCCACGAGCTCGTTAGGTGGAGTGCAGAGACCGTGTTCTTATAGAAGCCATCACAAGGTGAGATCCAATTTACATTGAAATCACCCAAGATGATAGTTTCAGAAGCAAGGTGCTGAGTTCGTATGCCTTCCATGACCTCATCAGACCCCATGGTTTGCTCTCTTGGAGGGATATATACTGAGAGGATAGTAAGTGCCTTGTTGTGTGTCCCCAGCAGAACTTTTATGGGGACAATCTGTGCAGAACTGCTTAGGTGGGGTAGAGGAAGAGGCGTACCCTTAACTGTGTTTGAGAAATATGGCACAGCTATCCCTCTTTTAGAAACCCTGTGATTCCTAAATAGGAAGTATTCAGATATCCGAACAGCAGCATCTGGGATTTTCAGGGTGAGCCATGTCTCAACAACTGAGAAGATGTCCGGGTTGTGTTGTGTGACCCAGACTTGAAGGTCATCAAACTTTTGATTAATCTGCAGATATTGATGCAGGCCATCGTTAAAGTACTGGACATTTGGGCAGTCAGCCCAGGATTAGGGTGAATGTTTCCTGATAGGAGGAGGAAGGCGTGATGCAGAAAGGCTGCTTTAGAAGTTTGTCTTCTGGGGTGTGGGAGTTCTGAGAGAGGAGGGTGATGGGGCAGAACAGGGTGGGAATGAAGAGCATGAAATGCATAAGGAAGGGGAGGTGAGGGTGAAGGTGGGTAGAGAGATCAGATGGGACTACTTGAGGGAGGGTGAGACAGTCATGATCAGTGAGGCTGGAGGTACCACAAGGTGTGTGGAGCTGGGAGGGAATGATAGGGTGAATGGATATTGTGTGGGAAGAGGGCATTTTGGGATGGAGGAGAGGAGTAGGCCCCAGATGAACAATAGTAGGCTCAGAGGTGAGGCATACTGATGGGAGGCCAGAGGTAGTGGGTTAAATATACCTAAATGCAAGAGAGACAGATCACACAGTACAGTGGTAGGGATGCCGACTTCAGAGTGGAAAGGTACTGGGATCTAATCTCGGTAGGGAGGAAACACACAGGCACCACAAGGTGTGCTGTTTCCTGGTTGTGATACCTGTAAGTACTTCAGGTACTAATTAGTAATTGCAGAAAAAACAGTTTTATGGACAGTTAGGACAGAACTTTAGAGGTTCAATGCCAACCACAGCAAATTGTGCTAAGAATGCTTGTTGCAATGGAGAGAGAGATGGACTGGTCTCTCTTAGTACAGCAGTAGCACTGCTAACTGTAAACAGAAGGTGCAGGATCAAAACTTGGGCAGGAGAAAAACATAGGCACACTACAAAGGTGCTGCTTCCTGGTTCTTTTCAGTTTGTGCATTTGCCACCTTACTGCTCTTTCCTGATACACCTCCCTATCCTCCTCCTCTGCATCTCCTTCTACTTCTGAATGCTACCCTTTTAGCCTTTACGTTCTTCACAGGGATGCAGCTTCAAGATCAACAGAATGACAGGGAGATACACCATCAAGAGCAGTGACTGTTGGAGGTCCTGCAAGCTCTCAGATTTGGGGATCTGATTTAGGTGCTAGGAGGCCAACACAAATCCAACACATTTAAGGAGACTAAACTGACAAAAACTTGGTCAAATGGATGATACTGATGTATATCTGATTACTTTTGTATGGGTTGCCAAAGCCTAAGATAATAATGTGCAGTCCGTCCAGTACCTTATTTGACTGGTGGTAAGTCACAGCTAACATACAACAGTATGGCCAGTACACAGTCTGAACTGTATCCTAGGAACACAGGGGGGAGGACAGGGAGGTGAGGTGCCTACCAGGTGCCACGGCATGGAGGGATGGAAGGAAGATCCTGGGGATCACTGGGAAGGCAAGACAGGAGGGTGAGCTGGATGTCATTATACACCTAGGTACTAATGACCTGGCAAATGGGGAGCCAAAGGAAGTTCAGGAAGAGTTTAGGAAACTGGGAGGGTCTCAAGCAAGTAGCTACTTCTGTCATTTCTCAGAAGTACTACCTGTGAGAGGCAAGGAGAGACATAGGAGTGCATGTACCAGGAACTTTAACTCATGGTTGAAGAACTGGTGCAGTGAGAGAAGGTTTGGATTCATTGGTGACTGGGGACCCACCTGGAGGATGGAGGTTTGTTCAAGCCTGACAGCCTGCATCCATCCTGGAGGAATCAAGCACTCAATGATAAGTTTAAATGCTACATTGACAAACATTTAAACTAGCAAAGGGGTAGCAGGCCAGCAAGAGTGGTACTCACTTGCTCACCCCCCCACAGCTAGCAGTGGAAACCAGTGAACCAGAGGAGTGGCTATCTCTGCAAAGCAGTGTGCAAAAGATGGAGATTAGTGCCCAAGAGGTGGATAAGCAGAAAGGGGCAAAATTCAGCAGAAGGGCAGACAGCAAGAAGAACCAGGGATAAATGACAACCAAGGAAGGGGCTGGAGTAGAACAGTGAAGCAGTCTGGGAGGTCAAATCATGGAAAGCCATGTGTGCAAATGCCAGAGCCTTAGCAACAAGATGGAAGATCTGGAGGCTGTCATGGTACAGTCAGACCTGGACATTGTGGCCATCACTGAAACCTGGTGTAATGATAACCATGACTGGGAGATGACCATACAAGCTGCAACATATTCAGAAGAGACAGAGCAGGCAGGAAGGGAGGAGGGTGGCACTGTATGTGAAAAATGACATAAGGGCCACAGAGATCCAGGAGGAACAAAATGGGGAGAGATACGTGGGTTAAGCTGGAAAGGAAAATGGGGACAGCCATCCACACAGGTGTGGTCTATAGACCACCAGCCCAGGAGGAAGAAACAGATAGGAGCTGATGCTAGCCATCCAAGGATGGCAGACAAGAGATGAGGTAGTACTGGTTGGAGACTTCAATATTCCAGATGTGGACTGGAGCATCCCAGCAGCAGCATCAACTAGAGCAGATTTATCCTGGACTCCCTTCAGGGTGCCTTCCTCAAGCAACTGGTCATGGAACCAACTCGGCAGAAGGCAATACTGGACCTTGTGCTCTAGCAAGGGGACAGTGTGATGGGGTAACAGTGACCACCAGTCATTGTGGTTTGAAATCACAGAAGAGCAGAACCAAACCACACAAAAACCACGTATCCTGGATTTTAGGGGCAGACTTTGGGAAAATATGGGAGATACTTGAAAGAGGCATTAAGAGGAATGGGACAGGAATCAGGGTTGAGAAACAGTGGACAGTATTTAAAATGGGGATTACAAGAACAACATAATTATGCATTAAGCAGGTTAGCAAGAGGAAAAGGAAGAGGAGACCAGTATGGTTTCCAAAGAGGTACAAAGAAAGTGAAAGCCAAAAGATTGCATTCAGGCAATACAAAAGACACAGGCAGAAGGGGATAGGGAGAAGTACCAGGAGAAGCAAGGGAGGCAGGGAGGGTCAGTAAGGGAAGCCAAAGCTCAGACAGAAGAACACATTGCAAAATCAGTGGGTAGAGGGACAAAACCTTTTACAGGTACATAAGTGAAAAAGAAAGACAAAGGAGGGATAGTGAGACTGAAGGGGAGGATGGGAGCCGTGTGGAGGATGACAACAGTAAAGCTGACATATTGAACAGGTATTTCTGCTCAGTCTTTACTGAGGAAGAGGGGGTAATGGGTCTGAAAGGGAGTACAAGGGGTGAGAATGGTGCAGAAATGGACACAAGTTCCTTTACGAGAAAGGGTCCTGAAGGAACTGGAAGTAATAAGAGTTGATAAAGCAATGGGGCCAGGCGGGGTGCACCCAGGGTCCTTAAAGAACTAAGAGAGGTGGTGGCTGAACCTCTGGCTATCCTGTTTAGCCGATCACTGGAAACAGGGAGGTACCCAAAGACTGGAGGACAGCAGATGTAGTCCCCTTACTCAAAGTGGGAACAAAGAGGAAGCAGGGAACTACAGACCAGTCAGCCTCACCTCGGTAGTGGGAAATCATGGAAGCACTACTGAAGGAGAGATTGGTGGAACATCTGGTTGTCAATGGACTACAGGACCCAAGGCAGCATGGTTTCACCAGGGGAGGTCATGTCAGACCAACCTCGTTGAATTTTTGATGGGTGACTAGGGAGGTGGATCAGGGAGGGCAGTGGACATGGCCTATCTGGACTTCAACAAGGTCTTTGACACTGTGCCACATAGAGACTATTACACAAACTGGGGAATATGGGTGTGGGCAGGACAGTAGTGTGGTGGGTGGTAACTGGCTGGGTGGCAGGACACAGAGGGTGGTGGTAAATGGCTGTCACTCCACAGAGGAAAGTGACCAGTGGGAATTTACCACAGGATCAGTGCTGGGACTGGGTCTGTTCAACATCTTCATCAGTGACATTGCTGGGATCTAGAAGGCAGAATTTCACTGTTAGCTGATGACACAAAGCTCTGTAACAGAGTAGACACACCAGAGGTGCAGACAGAATGAGAGCGACCTGCAGAAACTTGAAGAATGGTCAAGGGTTTGGCAGTTGAAATTCAATGCAAGAAGTGCAAGATAATGCATATGGGGCACAAAAACCTGGCACAATATATCAGTTGGGGGTGAGGATATAACATGCACAAGCAGGAAAGAGATTGGGGTTGTCATCTCTGATAAACCTCAAGGTAGAGGAAACAGTGTGACAAGGCAGCAGCTAAAGCAAATAGGATGCTGGGATGTATAGCAGGGGCATCACCAGCAGGAAAAGGAGGTCATAATTCCACTATACAAGACACTAGTGAGGCCCCACCTGGAGTACAGTGTACAGTTCTGGAGACCATACCTACGTGAGACATAGACAGGGTAGAGAAGGTTCAGAGGCAACAAAGATGGTGCATGGATTGCATCACAAGTCCTATGAAGACAGGTTGAAGGAACTGAACTATGTACTCCCTGGAGGAGAGGGAGGAGAGGGATATGATAGAGACATACAAGTATCTTACAGGGAGGAACAGGTGCAGGAAAACACTATTTTAAGCGAAAAAGATGTTCCAGGACTAGAGGGCATGGGATGAAGTTGGAGGAGGGCGATTCAGAGGAAACATGAGAAGAATTTCTTCACAGAACGGGTGGTGGACAAGTGGAACACCCTGCCAGAGGAAGTGGTGGAGGCTGAAACAATCACAGGATTTAAGAATGCATGGGATAGACATAAAGGAATTCTGAAGGTCAGGGTAAGGGCAACAGACTTCTAGGAAAACAAACTGAACTTACAAGCTCAAATGGGCAGACTGGGTGGGCCATAGGCCCTTATCTGCCAACACTGTCTATGTATCTATGTATCCTGAACAGAGAAACCCTAAAATGATATGACATCTCTGGAGATATCTACAGACAGATATTTTGGACCTGAAATACCGTATACCATTGCGCAGCAAAATTCGACATCAAAATGCTTTAGCGATAACAGTGAGGTTGTCGCTGTAAAGAGACAATGCAAAATGTTGCCTTTTCACCACTGTTTCACCCCCTACAAACAAACTCTGACTCCAAGATTATGTAAAAGTAGGGGTCGCTGAGGCAAAAAAAAAAAAACCAATTTCTAACAGGCAAGAAATTTTGCCTGCTGACATTGTTGATCACTATACCATATTTGACAACTTTGCTGTCGCTGCAGCTTGGTGGACCCTGAAACAGTACACACACTATTCAACAATCTATGGAGGCATACTGTACACCAGATGGAGATAATTTCATTTAATGTCTCCAACCACAGGGCAAGACAATTGCACACATCATCAAGATGCTGGCCACAGAGAAATTTATCAACATCCTTCGCATATGTGCAGCTCTAGATGAAAGAACACAAACCATAACATAGAAAGAAGACTTTAAGTTGTGAGGACAATCAGATGGCCGAGTCATATGCCGCAGAGGGGAGGCAGCAGTCCAGGGATGGTAAGACCACCTTTTCCTGACCTAATACCAAATCAGATAAATCTGAAAGGGATAATAATTCTGTACCCAGTAACTCCTTTACTGTATTTACAATAAGCCAAGACACCTGGCTAGAAAATGCCATAAAAATAAGCAGGAGATACCCACGAATAGCTGAAAACTTGACTTCACGGTCTCACCCTCACAGAGAAACACTTCACATCACTGTGTCAGTATAACCCATGTCCAGGAGAACCATGACTAGGGTATAAGCATACCAGGTATGCAATCTACAGGAGAGACAGGAGGGTAAAAGATGAGGAGGAGTAGCTCTATGTAAGAGAAGGATCAAAGCAACAGGACTAAAAAGGCAACGGAAAGAGAGGAGGCACTGTGGGTCACCTTGGAGACAGGTAATGGCACCACAATCCATACGGGGTTATATACAGACCTCCATCTCATGGGAAAGAAATGGACAAAGAAATGTTAGAAGGCATCCTTAGAATGGCAGAAAAAGGGAGATTTTGTTGATGGGGACCTGAGTATGCCAGATGTTAACTGGAGCACATGTGCTGCAGCCACATCCAAACGAGAGTCATTCTTGATGCCCCTGCAGGCATGCCTCAGACAGCTAATGTTGGAACCCACTCGGGAGGAGCAATCTTAAACCTAGTACTCTCAAATGGAGATGGTGAGAGGATCACAGATTTAGAAGTGGTAGCCATCTGGGAACTAGCGACCACCAATCAGTGTGGTTCATGATAAACACATCTGTAGAGTCAAGCCATACAAAGACAAAAGTACTGGACTTTAGGAGGGCTGATTTTGGCAAAATGGGTGAGTGCCTAAAGAATGCACTAGCAAATGGGCAGGAAGGAGGGTAGAAGAACAATGGCAGAAAATCAAAACTGCCATCACAGAGGCAACAAGTCTTTGTGTGAAGCAAATAAACAAAACAAAATAAAGTAAAAACCACTGTGGTTCTCAAAAGAGGTGATAGAAAAGGTTAGGGAGAAAAGATACCATTCAGGAGTATAAGGAATCACAGAATGAGCAGTGCAGAACTGTACCAGTTAAAGCAGAAGGAAGTGGGAAGGCAGTCACAATAAGCAAGAGGCCAAACCAAGGAAAGATAGCCAACTCTATTAAGAAGGGGGATAAAACCTTTTATAGGTACAACAGGGAGCAAAGGAAGGGATAGTGAGGTTTAACAAAGGGAGGGGTGGGCAGAGGGATGACAGTGGAAAAGCAGAGATACTGAACAAATACTTTGCTCAGTAATCACAAAAGAAGAAGAGGGGAGGTACCCAAACCAAGCAACAGGGAGCACTCTGTACAGGGGGTCGAGCAACAGTCCATTCACAGAAAAAAGGGTCCTGAGAGAACCTCAAAAATGCAAGGTGGAAAAGCAATAGGACCTGGACGGATTCACCTGCAGAATTCTAAAAGAACTAAGAAGAGACCTAGTGACGTCACTGACTACACTTTTAACAAATCATGGGAGGATGGTGTGTTACCTGGAGGACTGGAGGAGGGCAGATATGATTCCTCTTCCCAAAAGTGGAGCAAGGCAGAGGCAGGGAACTACAAACCATTAGTTTAACCTCAGTGGTAGGGAAATGACGGAATCACATCTGAAAGAAAGAATTGTTGAGTACCTAGAGGCCAGCAGGGCACAGGACCCAAGGCAGCATGGATTCAAAGTGGGAAGGTCATGTCAGACAAATCTAATAGATTTCTTTGACTGGGTGACAAAAGTAGTAGACCAGGGTGGGGCTGCAGATATGGCCTACCTAGACTTTAGCAAGGCATTTGACACAGTCCACACAAAAACTAATAAACAAGTTAGCCACTCTGGGAGTGGGTCCCAGGGTGATGGTCAGCCAATTTGTTACCCAGGCTAACAGGACACAGAGGGTAATAGTAAGCGGAGTACACTCTGAAGAATGGGTGGTTACTAGTGGGGTACCACAGTAGTGGACAGGTCCTCTGTGTCTTTATAGGAGACATTGCAGAGGGGCTGGAAATGGCGATGTGTTTCTTTGCAGGCGATACAAAAATCTGCAACAGGGTTGATACACAGGGAGGGGTGGAAAGGATGAGAAGGGACTTGGCAAGGTTGGAGGAATAGTCAAAAGTATGGCAGCTTAGATTCAATGCAAAAAGTGCAAAGTAATGCACCTGGGAAACAAAAACCCAGGAAGAGTACATAGTGGGGGAGGAGGCACTAACAACAACAAAAATGGAAAGGGACCTTGGGGTAATCATATCAGATGACATTAAGATAGGCAAACAATGTATGAAGGCAGTAAGGAAGGCTGTAGGGATACTGGAATGCATAGGGAGAGGCATCACCAACAGAAAACAGGAAGTTATTATCCCTCTGTACAGACAGTTGGTGAGACCCCATTTGGAGTACTGCATGCAGTTTTGGAGATCTCATCTCTACATGGACATAGACAGGATGGAGGCGGTCCAGAGGAGGGCAACTAAAATGGTACAGGGTCTGCAACAGAAGCCATATGAAGAGAAACTGAAAGAGCTTAATATGGATACCCTTGAGGAAAGGAGGGAGGAGAGGAACATGACAGAAACTTTGAAGTATGTCAAGGGAATCAACAAAGTCCAAGATGGGAGCATCTTTCAGAGAAAGAGATGTGCAAGAACAAGGGGTACAGTTTGAAGATGGGGGGACTGCTCAGTGGCAACGTCAGAAAGTATTATTTCACAGAGAGGGTGGTGGACGCATGGAACCACCTTCCTGAGGAGGTCATGGTGTCAAAAACCATGGGGAATTCAAGAATGCATGGGACAGACATAAGGCAATTATAGTGAAGGGTAGGAGGAAGTAGGCTGTTGGTTAACTAGAATCTGCAGCTATCCAATACATAGGAAATGGGCAGACTAGTTGGGACAAGCAGTCCTTATCTGCCATCAAAGTCTATGTTTCTATAAGATAAATCTTTATTACAAAAATAACCAGCAATGAGATAAAACACAGACCCTCCTCACAAAACCCCACAGTCAAATGTTTTGCATGGTACTTGTGCTTTCTCTAGGCTGACTAGTGTTATCAGTGATCACTCTTATATCCATGTATATAACAGCATAGTTAGGGGCCATGGCTGCCCCGTGGCTGTTCCTTTCATTTGTAGTAAATGCTATCCTTGAATAAAACCTGCTACATTTCAGAACTTTCCAGTTAAGCTACTAAAAATTGAACAACTGAGTTTGAATCAGCTTTAATATCTTTAACATCTTTGATATTTTAAATTAGGGATGGTAGGGTAGTAAAATACCCGACCACAAAGAACTAACCACTGGTACCCCAAAAGTATCCATGAAAAAAGGTCTCTAAAACCAAGTAATTGCATCAGGTCGGATAGTCACTACCTAACCCATTCTCGGATTGACTACCCAACCCTGGCCATAAAAAAATCAGTGAAAGACTGTGCTTTGGGGACTATTACACGTTCTGTTAGGTGCCCCTACCCATTATTCCCATGGGGCATTGCTGAGGCAAGTATGAGGCGCAGGCAATCTTAGTGAGCCTGCTGCTGTTTCCAAAAATTATACCCATGGCGGGCATTACTGAGGCAGGTATGAGAGGCGTAGCTGCTGTGAGTGAGTCTGCTGCTGTTTCCAAAACTATACCCATGGCAGGCATTGCTGAGGCAGGTACAAGAGGTGCAGCTGCTATAAGTGAGCCTGCTGCTGTTTCCCAAAATTATACCCATGGCAGGCATTGTTGAGGCAGGTATGAGACGTGCAGCTGCTCTGAGTGAGCCTGCAGCTGTTTCAAAATGTATATCCACAGTGGCCATTGATCAAACAACAAACTGATGACTAACAAAAGAAAACTAAGAGCAGTAGTAGTGTGGCTGGCGTGGTGGCAGTGGTGATGGTTCCATTTATTTTGTACACAACCTAGTCATCATATTCAGTATCACTATTTGCAAGCTGCTGTTCATTTTAGGTCAGACTTGCATAAATCAGTGTTTGAGACAATTGGGAAATTGTCAGCATTAATTCTGAGAAATGTAAGCTGTTCCACATTTGCAGGACTTAGCAGTGTTCTGTGGTCACTGACTATTCTTCCAACTGCACTAAATATCGTTCTGAATATATGCTTGAAGGTGGACAGGTGAGGTACATTATTACAACATTTGCTAGATCTGCCCATATTGTTCTCCTTTGTTTCCAACAGAGTAATGGATCTTCCTCGAGACCAATCACAGTATGGTCTGCAAGGTACTCAGGATCATTTTGCTGCATGAGATGGTAACCAGTCTGGCAGATGAACCTGCTGCACTTTCTTTACAGGATACCAGTCCTCCAGGACAGTTTCAGTAGTCTCAATCTTTCTTTGCAAATTCTAAACTAAAGCTGAACATTTCTAAAATGAAGTTGTACGATTCTTTTTGTGCAGCTTGTAAAATCAAATTGGATAATCAGATAATGATTTTGGATGACACTGGAGCTGCCCTGGAGAATGTGAACACTTACAGATATTTGGGTTTCTGGCTGAACCGATCTGGAAATGAGCATCTAGATACAGTATACTAATAGCACAAGTCAGTAAGCAAATGGGATTTCTATTTAGCTGTCAACACTGGATTGAATGGATACTCTAAAACTTATTGTACAGATGCAAATTCTACCACTTATAGATTATAGCGATAATTAGTACAGTAATGCCACATCGGAAAAGCTCCATAGGTTAGACGTCTTATTTAATTGACCGGCAAGATTGATCCTTAAATGCTCTAAATTTGTCCATCATTGTGAAATGTATCAGCAGTTAAGATAGCTATCTTTGTTTAGGAAGAATTTCATAAATGTATCTTTTCCTATAAATGTGGTTTGGCTTGGTTCCAGATATCTTAGTGATAAATTAATTTTCAGGGATATTAGCTCTTCTCTGAGAAAAGTCATCTAAAGAAATGTTGGTCCCATATACAAAAATAAAGCGTTCAGAGCATTTCTTTATTCAGTTTGTTCCTCGTTGTTGGAATAATCTACTGGAAGAGTTTAGAAAACAATATAGCAAACCCTATATGTTTTACTTTGAAAAAGTATTTACTTTCTAGGCCCTGTAGCTGTTTTATCTAATAATATTTTTGTAAGTGATTTGATTGTATGTCTATTATGTATATTATATTTATTTGTATTTTGCAACATATTCATAAGATACCATTGTACATGAGTTTATGCTCTAAAGTCTTAACCTTAAAATAAATAAACAAGCCAGTCCATGTTGTTGCAGGTGACTCAGTGATTCGTCTTTCTGACCTAGAATACAGGATGCCCCAAAGTAGCTGTCATGTCCTTTCCTTCGCTGATGACACTACTGACTGTGAAGAATTGATAGATGTGCTATTGTCTGCACCAGAGGTGCGTTGTGATAGTTCAGCAGGGTCTGACTACTGTACATCAGTTAATGGTGTTTGCAGCAATGTCACATTTGGTTAGCAGAAAACCTCTTCAATACTCAGTGTCTTCCCTGCAGGAAGGATGGTTTCAATATTCCACTTGAAGCAGGGGATCTAGCAACGGCAACACATACAGTAGGTGTCATTCTTAAACATGGCATTTATTATCTGATCAGTCAGTCTGACTCAAGTCATCTGCCAGCATAACAGAAGTGGTGTTGTGTTTTGACTGAAAGTCTTTATATCATCAATGAAAATGTGAAGAAATCTGATTTGAGGAAGCATTTGACTCAGAGTTGCACTGTTGCACTTACTTTATGTGTGACAGCCCCAAATGGCTCAATGAAGTGACCAAAGATTCCAGCAAAGTTCAGCTGCTGGAACTGAACATATTGTATACTTTACCGATTTAATTCTACATGGTATAGTTATGTGTAGCTTTTTCTGTTCCAGAAGCCTCAACATGTAAAATGTTGAATTACTGCATGCTGTAACTTCCTGCTTTAATGTATGCAAGGGTAAGTTGTTTGAGAAAGAACAAAAAATCATTAAAGGGCTGCAGCGGTCAGGGTGGCTGATGAAATGCCCACATATTTTCCAAGCAAGACCTAATAGGTTTTCAACATTTCTGTTTCCATTTAAGAAATCATGGATGAGAAGATTTAAACAATGTGCAAAACAAGGTATGCGCATGTAGTTAGTCATCTCTAACAGCCTTGACTATGTTGACACCATTATCTGATACTATGAACCCTGGCGCTAAGGAATATGGAAGTAAGCAATTTCTGGAAATGGTTTTGCAGCTCCTGCAAAATAGTCACAGCAGTGTGGTTTTCTTCAAAAGTGGTGGCACATAATACAGCCTGCTTCCTACTACTTATGGGCCTAGATATTCAAAGCAGATGCACTCGCATCCGAGATAGTGCTAGCACAAACCAGAAAATGCACCACGGTGCAATATTGAAAGAACAGGGATGTGCAGCGCAAAGCTGGATGCACCTGAGCATAAATATAATGTATGCGCGCATGTGCAGTTCTCATAAATGTGCGCACAGCCACATATTCAGCAAAGATGGGCTGCACATCCATGGCACAACCTGCAGATCGCCCGTGCAAAGATAGCCTATAATAAGCATGCCTAAGTGCAGTCCACCCATAGGCAGACAGCAGCATAGCACCCGTGGATGGGACAACTTTCCTAATGACAGTAGTTATGAGGGGGTGAGGAGATGGGAGGAACAGCATGGATGTGGAAGGGCCCGTAGGCGGTATGCCCAGCAGAGAAGGTACTGTGCCCATGTTACATTCGACCACCTGCATGACATGGAGATCATGGGCCAGTACAGACTCAATAGGGCATTGCTGAGACAGTTCTGTGAGCTGCTCACTGATGACCTGCAGGCACCAACACACAGGAGTCATGCCAGGATGGTGGAGAAAAAAGGTGACAGCAGCAACGTGCCTGCTCAGCCCAGGCACCTTCCAGATGCTGGTGGGTGACACCACTGGCATCACACAGTCTGCCACATCCTGTCTCTTTAACAGTTCCTCACCACTCTGCTGCCACATGCTTTGGAGTACATCAAAATCGCAAGCACACAGGCAGAGAGGACAGAAACCATGCAGCACTTCCACAGGGTGGCACACATACTAGGGCCATAGACTGCACCCGTGTGGCATCATGTGCACCACCTGGCCCAGAGGGTGGCAAACATCAACAGAAATTGCTACATTCCGTAAACTTCCAGGTGGTGTGTAGTGCCACAGGGTGCATTACTAATGTGTGTGCCACACACCCTGAATTGCACATGATGCCAACATCTGGCACCAGTCAGCCCTGTGCCACCTGTTTGAGAGCAGGGGATACCCAGCGCCACCTAGTGGGTGAGTGGGGCATGACAATAGGCCCATAGCACACAGTGGCACACAATACAGTGTGCATAACTGCTGTGGGAGAAACAGGCAAGCAGCTCCACGGGCCATGTGTGCCCACTGCACTGTAAACCACATGAGGCAGGTGTGTGCTGGGTGGGAGGGCATGTCCGGGGACACACAGTAACCACACATGTACAGGCATGCAGTGACACAGGGCATGGGCCCAACACAGGCACCGCAGTGCTACAGAGACCTGGACAGGACAGTGGCTGTCACCAGCAGGGGCAGGGCATGTGAACAGCAGGGCCTGGCCATGGGAGGCCATAGCATGCCAGGCACATGCCCTGTATGCAACACACATGCAGTGCACACACTGACATGCGATGCATGCATGGCCTGTATGCCATGGGGTGGGAGAGTCAGGGTGGGGCCCACATACATCACTGGTAGACATGCAGTAACATAGGGCTGTAGTAAACCTGTAAATGACAGATGTACACTTAATGCTTTCTCTCTTCCACAGGTGACTGTGCATACCCTCTAGGACATGGCTGCTCACCCCATATGCCAGCCCACATCCGTGCTGGCAGGCAGTACAGTGGCAGGCAGCACAACATGCAACATCATTGAGCATGTGTTCCGCATGCCCAAAATGAGATTCAGATGCCTGGACAGGTCTGGCACTGCCCTACAGTACAGCCCAGAGAAGGCCTGTGGTATTACTATTACTGTCCTGTTGCATGCTATACAACATGGCCATAGACCGTGGAATCCATGTCCAGGCTGAGTCGGGCAACAGCTCAGAGAATGAGGGCCACAGGCAGGGGTGGTGGGAACACCACAACCATAGGGACCCATGACTGGTTGCCAGGACAGGTGGCACAGGTACACAATCTTGGAGGAGCACTTTGAAGACTGCAGGCGGGTAACAGAGTGGGATAATGTGGGTTGGGCAACAACATGTGGGAATGGGGAATAACACATGAAGGTTGGCAGATGTGGCATGGCTGACAGGTCCACAGTGGCAGAAGTACACACACATGCAGGTGTGGCCACAGTGGAACAGTCGTATGCTTATCAGTGTCAGTGGCTCAGCTGGTAGCACCTCGCCTCTGAGGCTGGGAGATCAGAGGGCTGTGGGTTCAGTTCCCACATCTGGCACTTGGGTTAATATCCCAATACTGACACTGTAGTGCAGCATGAGAGGGTGTACTGCACTTCTGAGGTGCCGTCTTTTGGATGAGGACGTTAAACCGAGGTCCCATCTGCCTGGATTGGTGGTAGTTCAGGTGGATGTTAAAGATCCCATGGCACTTATTGAAAGAGTAGGGAATTTCCCGGTGTCCACCAAATTTCCCTCATTCACTAAAAATACACCAACAGCTTAATCTGGTTCAAGGTCAGTCGGCATTCATCTGTATCCCCTCCCGGGTCGTGCCTGAAAATAGGCGGGATTTGTCTAGTGCACTTACCTGGTCAACAAAAACTAAATAAATAATAAATAAATAAATAAATGTCTGGGCCTACACAGTGCACTGCGGTGTGTAGCATGGATCAGTGGACAATGCCCACACACATGCACAGTGGACACACAAGGCTGCACTCGTCACATCCATGCTGGACAACACACCACCAGTGCTCCACCACAAGCCTGGAATACCACACAGACAGCACGGACATGCAAGCCACAGGCCCATGTGTACCCCACACACGGACCTAGGAACAGACAGCATGGTGTGTGGGCAAACAATGGCTGGATGGTGACTGTGCCATGACAACTGCACACAGGTTGGATCACTGTGACCTACCACAGCCACCACGGACACGTGGGCAGACACATCAGCAGGGAACCCAACCACACTAGCGAGGGTAGACCCACAAGACCATGACAGTGTGCTCATGGATGTCTCATTGCCAAAGTCCAGATGGAAACCAGGGTGATACCTGAGGCAGGGGATGGCATCAGAAGCAATGAGAACATGCTACACCATGAGGCGGGAGTGCTGTTGTCACTACACAATGTGCAGTGGGCACTCCTGTGTCCACAGAGTGTGAGACAGCACAGCCCACCTCGATGGCCTGTGCTATCCTCTTAAAGCCTATGGTCATGTCCTCTTGCAGTTGGTGAATCTCGCCAACAACTTCCACCCGGAGTTGGCATATCTTGCCAGCTAACCGAGGCGACCCACAGAGACATGGTCATCCATGATGCCCACCTGCATATGCAGGCCCTGACACACCTCCCTAAGTGTACCCTGATGCCCCATGGAGGCTCGCAGGGGCGGGTGTGCTCATCAAGCCAAGGGGATCTGTCCTGTGGGAGGTGCCGATGGGCGGTGGTGTACCAGCCTGCAGTGCAACATCCATGGCCTGTGGGCGCTGCAGTTGGCTGATGTTCAGGCAGGGACTGTGCATGGGCAGGCACAGTGGATCCCTGTGCATGGGTGGCATGTTGCTGCCACACAATGCCCTGGCTGCTCCAGGGTGATGGCCCCTGTCCCCATAGCCACACCCCAGACCTCGCTGTCCACAACCACCGCATGTGCGGTAGTCGGTTCATCACATCTGGGTTATGCGTGGATGCAGGATGACCTACCCTGTCCACTGTAATCTGTGTGGCCACCTGCATTGTGTGGCATCATCATCATCATCATCATCCTTCTCCTCTTCCTCGTGGCCAGCACTGTGAGGTCATCAGGTAACTCAATGTCAGGCAGGGTGTTCAGACCCATGAATCTCAGCAGGTCCAGGAACAGGCCATCCCTGCCGCACCACCCTCAATCCCAGCCAATGTTGATGGCCTTGGTTCCTCTTCTACGGTCCCTCCACTTGCATGCCATGCAGCTACCCTGAGGCATGATGGCACTGTAAGGCAGACAGGTATGCATGGTCAGGGCAGCATTTCCATGGATGTGCATTGACGGTGTACATGGGGCCGTGTGGCATGAAGCACAGTTGTGCAGACATTGCCACACTGACATGCATCGGCACTGTGTCCTGTGTCATACACACCACCGTGTGATGTGTGCATTATGTGCCAAAGAGCCACACACATGGTTCTGTGATGTGGACGACCACTGGGCTATGGCTGTGCACAGCCCCCAGTAAGGGCACTTCTGCCTGTGTGTGGGCAGACCGGCACCAGTGACAGTCCACAATGGTGCATTGCACCGTCATGTGTTGCTGACTTTCAGGAACATAGCACATGAACACAGGTGGACAGTGACCACCACTGCCACCACCTCAGCAGGCAGATGTCCCCAGTGTCACAGCCAGTCATGGCAGCATACACGGGCTTCATGGAGGACACTGTATTGTCATGGGGGAGACGTGCAATGGTGGATGCACTGCATAGCGGCATTGTGACATGTGCATCTATGTGAGGCATGCCCTGCACCCCAGGATTACAGCACACAACCAGACAGACAGTGTGACACATACATACACACAGTGCTGTGCAGGGCCTCCACCTGTCTGGAAGCCACCTCCAGGGATACCCTCCACAAATGCTTGGGACAGTGTGGATGTGCACACCTCATCCCATGCAGTTAGTGGTGGCACGGGCATGGCCCACCCACCTGTGGCTTGCAGGAACCCTGCATGGTGGCCAGGTGCACCCTGGTCCTGGTCTTCTCACTATTCATGTACTTGATGCATTCCTGAGGCTGCGGTTATACATTCCATGGGTGTTCACAGTCTGTGCCACCACATCCCATCACATCATCCTGGCCTGCTGTGTGCCTGTCTTCCCTGACAGGAGGTTGTCCATTTGGACATAGGCCTCGACAAGTGCCCCCAGCTCATCATCCATGAAGTTCGACATCTCCTCCATCTCACCTCCTCCTCCTCCTCCTCTGCTGCCATACTAGTGCCTGTGGTGTGGAAATGTGACAGCCATTTGCACAGTACACAGTAAAACTGCACTGGTCCCAGGCATGGAGTCCTCCTGGCCAGGGACCCATAAACAGTGTAGCTGTGGTAAACAAACCTCAAGGTGCAGTACCTGCTGGTCACCAGGGGTGTGTGTGGTGGTGCACAGCAGCCCATTTATAGCTCAGCACATGCAAATTAGGGTCTGTGCAGCCTATAATGAGATGCTAATGTGGGGACTTGCGCTAAGAAAGGGCAATGAGGTAATTTGCATATCCTGGCTGAATATGGCTCATTTAGCCCAGCCATCTCAATTTGCTCTGTGCATGTATTTGAGCCCATTACTTCTGCATTGCATCTCCCCACATGCATGGTTCTCTGGAACATACGGCCATGTGCAGCAGCGCAACCAGGCGTTACCTGGCAATGCACTGCAGCGCATCACTGTCGGCATGCGCGTCATGGGCAGTGGTGCATGCGCTGTGGCGTTGCATGGCACGCGTACACATTGACGCACAATTCCATTGGCTGATGTGTATGTGCGTTGCAACCTTCCCAATATGGTCAACATTCTTAGTCGTGATATGCGCAGTGCACGCATACCCCAGCATTGTGGCACGCGTGATGCGCACTAATGTGCAATGGACTGTGTAGCACGATTGGCATTGTGCAATCATGTGCTGTGCAGGCCATTGCATGCATGCCTATCGTGCATCAGCTGTGAGCAGGCCATATGGAGTGCAGTACTACATGCTGGAAGTGTCACCGCCTTAACACGTTGTCTAAACAATGGCGCGTGCAAGGTAGCAGGGCCACGGGCATCTTAATTTGAGCAACACTGAGCTGGCTAACCTTATGGCATTGGTGCAGCCTGTGGAGGGCCAGCTGTTTGGTGCTGAGGCCTTGTAAGAGCTAGATCAGGTCTGAACCAATGGGCAGACAGGCTTGGCGAGGGAGGGGCCAGGGGTGCCTCGCGCACTGGGGAACAGTGCAGACACGCTATATGGACCTGCGGAGGAGGGACCCTGAATGGCTGAGGGTGCTGCAGGAGCACACCTGCAGGGTGACATGCCACAACCAGGTGTGTACACTGTTTGCTCACTCTGCCATTGCCAGTATGCTGTTTCTGTACTTGAGGTAGTGTTGTGGGGTTGGGGGGTTGTGTGTAGTGTTGCTGGGGGGTGGTGACAGCATACTGCTCATATCTCCCTTCCATTGTGTTCCCTTGCAGGCTCGGAAGGAGTGCCAGTGGGTGGCGGGCAGGGGCCATCAATGCGGTAGGTCCAGGGGACCTCGGGCAGCTGGTGCTGGCCTGCGCCGGGTGCCGTCTCGATCTGCAGAAGGTAGGTGTGCTTTTCTGTTCTTGTGCTGTTCCATTTGCAGTGAGGGGTTCCTGTGTCCACCATGGCCACATGGCAGCTAACAATGTATGCCCCATATGTGCCAGTCAGCACACTGTAGCCCGTGTCCTGTCACCGTGGTGGTCCCACTGTGCACCATGCCCATGGTGTTCAACGCTTGTCTGTGTCCATCAGAACTGTGGGTGCCCGGCATGGCACACACATGGTCCACTGGGCCTCCAGACATGGTGCATATGGCTATTGGCATATACAGTGTGTGGTATGGCATCATGTCCCATGGCAATGTCCATTGTGTGCACCTTCTGCCATTACATTGCACTGTCCCACACTGGGTCACTGTGTGGCACTGTTGCATGGCTGTCCACTAGTATATTGTTGCGTGGTGCATTGTTGGGTCCATACCTGTGTCCACCAATGTTCACGCATGAGCATCATTCCCGGGGGCAAGCCTGTGTATATTGTGGCACTGAGTGCATGTCCTTTGTTTCACCACACAGGTCAGCCTGCTGAAGGTTGTGCCTGTGGTGCAGTCTGGTGTGGAGACAGAAGATGGTACCAGGTACGAGGCTCACCGAGGACATACACTGTCACATATCGCAGTCATGGGGTGATATTCAGGTGGCTGGGGGCAATTCTGCATGCCATATGGGAGCAGATGGTGGGTGCTCAGAGGGTTGAGCCAGATCTGCAAATAATTGTGTGTGGCCATTGGACTGGCATTGCCTGGACTTTATTTTGTGCACCCTACATCCTCCCTTCCCCGTTACATCACCTGCAGTTCTCCACCCCACCTGCATTCCCTGTACCCTTATCTCCCCATTTTGAGGTTTTGGTTGTTGTTCTTGGTATTGTTGCATATTAGTATTTACCTTTTTCCTGTGTGTTTTATTAAAAACATTTTATACTGGACATTCCCTGTGTCTGTGGTCGGTCTGTGCTGTGGTAAATGTCTGCTGTTCTATTACTTACACTGCCCACTCCCCTTGGCCTGTGTGACTTGCCTGTTTGTGTCCTGTAGTGCACGACCTCCCTGTCTGCCCACACAGGCCAACGCCCCATGTGTCATGGTCTTTCTGTGGTGCCTCTGCGCTGAGCCATCCTGTCACCCACAGCTGCATGTTTGGTGGCTCTATCCTTAGTGCTGCACATTCCGTGATGTTTGCACCATGTTGCACTGCTTCCCACATTGTGCCCCTGGACATGAGCACCCTATGCGCTTCACATATCTGGCACTGTATATGCCAGTGCCTGTGCTAGCCATGCTGTCTATTGCCATCCCAGTGTTCTGTCCTGTCACCCATGTCCTTGTTAGTGCCATGCCATCCAGAGTGTGCTGGGCACAGTGCATGCCTCTGTGTGTGTTGCCACATCCTGTGCCCTTGCTGTGCTATGCAGTGCCCATCCTGATGCTGTGCAGTGCCACTCTGTTCACCATGGCCATGGTTGCTGAGGCTACCCTGTCTCTGCACTTGCATTGTGTTCATGGCCCAACCTGGGCACACATGTTACTCAGTCTCAGGCAAGCCTGCTCCACTTGCCATATTCAGTCCTGCCCTTCTGCACTGTGTATGTGCAGTTGCACTATAGTGCATCCATGGTATATTCAGTAGGGGTTCAAAGCACATCCTGTAGTGCACCGGCTGAATATGGCAGTTTATTGAGTAGCGCATCTGGGTTGCTGTGCAGGCACTTGTGCTGTGTGCCTGGGGACCTTGAATATCTAGTCAAGGTGCTGTAGAGTGGAAATTAATATTTCCTGACTGAAAACTTGCCCAATGAGCTGTACAATAATGTAGTCAATTATTTGGTTGCTGGTCTATATATCTATGGTTATGTGAACCTGCTTCACCTCAGAGAGTTTCAACTGTTTAGTGACCACACTACACACCAAGTCATACAATTGTGGAGACAGTCTTTGAGAAATATGTTTGAGAGGGACGATGTACCGTGGTTCAATCTGGTTCATGAACTTGAGGAAACCTTTCTGAGTAACAGAAGCAAAAGGGAGCCGACAGTTAGAGGCATTGCAGAGCTGTTGGACATTAACAGCTGGCATGTTAGATGCTTGCAGGTAAATGTTGATGTCCTTGCAACACTTTTAATGTTAGTTAACAAGAGTGATCAAATATTTTCATTTTTTGGGGGCTGTACTTTTCACGTGGAATGCTATTGTGGATTTTGCAGTAGTTTATAGTGTCAGAAGAAAACAATCTGTGTTTATCTGGGAAGGCTGCAAGGACGCATCAGGTGATTCAATGTCGGTTTCTGCTTCCAGTTCATTGTCACTGTAGTCTTGCCTATGCATGTCGTATCATTACTGATGTCCCAAGATGTCCCACTTTACCACCATGACTGACACATTAGTGTGTAATTTTGTTTTATATTGACCCTGCAGACAACTCCCGAGCTGTATGCAGTCTGTGCAAATAAAGATTTACACTTTGTACTATGGTGCCTGGCATTATTTTCGTGAAGTCAAGGGACCTGGAAGAACCCTATGCCTGTTCCTTCTCCACATGAATTTCTCTCATTCATGATCATCTCTTACGTTTAGCATATGATTTTTTCTGCACTTGACTCATGCCCTACAGTGGCATCCTCTCCAGCCCCTCATCGAAACTAGTACCGACCTCACTGTCACAAGATTCAGAAGAACTGGAGGTGACATCAACATCTGGTGGGACATAGCCTTGGCTGTCCCATTCCCAGTCCCACTATCATCATCATCATCATCTCTATCAGCATTTGCTGCCTCAGAATCTGAGGTTATATTTGAGAGAATGCCTCCCTCTCCCACATGCTGCTTCAGGAGCTGTAAGTCTCCTGGCACATGAGCAAAATGTTCAGTACCTCTAAGAGTAACGTCTGTCAGTTATTTTCAAAACTCTACTGTCATTTCATTGGTAACATGCTTTTTGTTTCAGGAGAACATTTTGTGCCAGTCCTGATGTTATTAGTGTTGTTGCTATGTTCCTAATCAGTGCTAGGATTCATATTGTCCACATTATTCTCAGTTGCACGACACCAGCACTGTGCATCCTTTTTGTAGATTTAGTCTGGGAAGTACAAGACACAGTAGACACAACTGTGGCTTTCTACTTATGCCAGAGACAGACATCCCACAGTGTAGCTATGACAGGCCTCTGGGCACCTAACAGGCTAATAGACCATGTGTAATACAGCCTAAATGGCTTTCATTATACTGCAGACACACACAGAGTAGCTATATGTCAGACAGGGCACAGGGCATCTAACAGACACTGTGAAATATAGCCTAAATAACTCACCTATATTGCAATGACAAACACAGTAGTTATGTCACAGACAAGGCCGGGGCACCTAACAGACAGTGTCAATACGGCCTAGATGGCTTTCACTATGCTGCAGAGAGACACAGAGCAGCTATGTCATAGACAGGGCTCAGGGCACCTAACAGACTGTGTAATACAGTCTAAAAGGCTTTCACTGTACTGCAGGGACACACAGAGTTGGTATGTCACAGACAGTGCTCAGGGCACCTAACCGATGGTGTGTAATACAGCCTAAAAGTGACTTTCTTATACTGCAGAGATGAGTCACACTAGCTACTATGTCACAGATAGGGTAGGCACCTAACAGTGTATAAAATATAGCTGCCCAGAGGAAATAATGAGTGCCTCCCCTTCTTCTTCTCCTCTCCAAGTACTGCACTAGATTCCCAGATTATTCTCCCTTCAGTTCCCAACCCTGCCCTTTTTTTTGTAACCCTGGCTTTGTCTACCTGAAGGCTACACTACCCTTGCCTTGCTGGCCAGACCAAGGTTGAGGGGCATGGGTTTCTGTTCTAACTTTAAACTGGTTCTTTCCCAAGATAACATAAATGCGCTGTGCCTCCACCCAGAGTATACTCACGTGGGCTAGAATAATACCTGGTACAACCCCTTTGATGCTGTACCCACCCACGAGACCATAGTGCCACCCCACACATGACCAATAAGCATTTCCCCACATTTCAGACATTTTGAATTACTGACTCTCTCTCTAAAAATATGCTCACGAGACTGGTATATGCAAAACAATTTATTTACATGGGGAGGGTTAGGGCATAGAAATTGGAATTCAGAGGTTACGTTATTTACATTTGATAAGTTTGATTGGCATTTGGTTTGAATAAATATTGTAGTTGGTATCGATAATCATGATCCATTTTAATTCAAACAATAATCACAGTGGCACCGCCAACCTCTGAGGCAGTTAGAATACTGAATCTGGCTATCCAGCTACTTGCCGTAGATATTTAGATAACACATGTCCCATGCCCACACTCGCACCAGTACCAAATATTATACAATCCCACATATCTATATATTTTAAACCTGGGTGCCCAGTACTAAAAGTTCTTAAAGGTACAGGCCTGTTATACAGCACAGCTGTTGTTGGCAGACTGTTGGAGCCCTTGAAGGAAATAATTAATCTTATTTTAAATTTGCAGACATACATCCTGACTGTAGTAAGGCAGGTTTTAGACCCTTTCCTTGATTTAATTGTTAGAGCTTTTATAGGCTCCAATTAGATATTTGTGGGTGGTTCTTTTCTGCTGGGGCTATGCACAGTTCTCTGTCACTACTTAACCTCAGGAGGACAGCAGGACCAGCAAAAACAAAACATTAGAGCTTATAAAACTCTAACATACACTGCAGGCTATTGAATCCCCACTGTTGCAGCCAACTTTGACATTAGCTGCAAGGGATTCTGTATTTCTGGCTACAGCAAATGTTAGTTGAAGTCAGCAGTATCAGTCTGATTCCATCTACTATACTGCTGTAAACAGTAAGAATGAAAAAGTTTTGGCATCCAAAGTACAAATTGAAACCAACCATACACTTGGCTGTGGGGCTGTTAGTGTTTACTGTTCTCTTTAATTCGGAATTCTGGCTCCCACATTTATTTTTTCGTTTTGGTTGTCACAACTCCACTCAGCAGTTCAGGCCCTCTGCTCCCACAGTGCCAACCTCCAAGCGCAGTATTGTGAACAGTTAACAGAACAGGGTAACCCTCCTGCCTGTTTTGTGGGTTCGAATCAAACTTTGGTCTCAAGTTCTGGAGGGATTCAAACTGTGAACCTCTTGCTAGCATACCAATGTACAGGCTCAGATAATTCTGCTCTTGGAGGCAGATATCTTTCACCTATGGGCACCTAACCAGGTGTACAAAATGAACCCTAAAAACTCTATGAAAGACCTCAGAATAAACTCTTACCTTTTCCCAGTTTGGTAAAACCAGTAAGCTTTGCACAGTGTCAGTTTTAACCATATAAGCTTCCCTTGTCAAAGAAAGAATTTCAAAGGCACACCAGGTAGTCTCTAAAATAGAGATTTACTTAAAATAGATAAAACTGTAAAATGTAAAACACAGAACCATATATCACAAAACATACAATCTTTTAAAACAATAAGATTTAGAAAGTGCAAATTCCTACCAATAATACCCTTAGACCTGTCTACTTAATGTATTCTTATCTTCTTATAGTGCTGTAGATGTTTCTTTTTCAGAGTCCAAACGTGTCTCTTAAAGGTCTGTTACAGTATAATTAAAACACTGTCTTGACCCTGCCTTCTCCATGATGTCACTAGCTCCTCCTCTGTTTATTAAAAGTATACAATCAGGATGTCTTGTGTCAGGAGGTAAATTAGTAGGTGACATCAGCAGAAAAACTTGTTTCCCATATGACTTCCCAAACAGGTCTGTAATTTTCCAAGTCCCTTATTTCATCCATGAACAGCATCCTCTCTCAAGGACATCAAAGGACCTTTATGACTTTGCACCACAGTGACATAACCTGTATTCTTTTCTAAACATCATAAAGTTTATGATTTTCCAGCCTAGCAGCTGGCAGCTACAATTAAGCTAGATAAACAGGAGATCCTTACTTTAAGTCTCTTCTAGCCTATAATTATCTCCTGGCTTTTATCTTTTAGCTGAAACAGCATGCCTCTATGAGAGACACTCAATAACACATTTATATATTACAAAAGCATAGATTAATCAGAACCAGCTGTACAAGTGTCACATTGGTAACCACAGGTAGGCCCGCTTAGGCACAAGTGCCTGTTTTCAGGGGTGACCCAGGAGATCTAGGGAGGTTAACTGACTTGCTCATTGTTTCACAGTATGCAACTACAGGTTGTGGGAATCAAACCCAAGTCTGCTGGATGTACCAAGCTCATTACTTCAACCTCTAGGCTATAGTGCCTGCACAGAGGGTTCCTGCACTACTTATTTGTGATTGTGGGTTTAAATGTTGCTCTCTGGCCTGTAAGTGCAGGCACCATATTTCAGGGATTAGTGCTGTTAGAGATGTGGTGAACTGCCATCTGGGTCCATCTGCAGCTAGAGAAGTGGGAGAAGGGCTTGTAGCTGCTGAGTGTGTTTGTAAGTTGATTTAAAGTAGTTTTTAGCTTCCATTTCAGTGCGTTGGACATTGTAGTTGAGGTCTGTTAACTGTGTTTGGGTGGGACCTTCCTCAAGAGGAGGTTGCAGTGCTTCAAGGTGCAGTGAGGGCAGACACAGGGCTGATACACTCTCGTGAGAGTCAGGTGTGGGTCCTAATCCCACCTCCCCACCCTTCCCTCCCAGATCAAAGCTCATTTATAGGGGAATGCCTGTCCTGCAACTAGAAGAAGGGGCTTTAGGTGCATCCTCATTTACTCCTATCCAATACTGCAGCCAAGAGTAGGGAAAAGCATAGGTAGATCTCAAATAGGAGTACAGCATCCACAGTGAGTTGCTGATTAGTGGGATAGGTGGATATTGTGGGGCCTTCAACTGGAATATATCAGGTATTTCTGTTAAGAGGCTGTGCTAGGATTATTTAATTCTACTTGCTGTAGGGATAGTTGGTGTGCAGAGTCTGTATAGGTAGTAGTATGGACCGCTGGTAGGATTGTAGGGTGCAATGGTTGTGGGGCAGCAATGCAGATGAATATACTGTGGAGGTTAGGAGAGTGCCCAATATGCCATGAGCTAAGGAGACTAGAGGAACAGGTTCAGTGGCTGGGGAGGTTGGGGATGAGGGAGGATTTCCTCGGTAGGAGGGCTGACATCAGAGTACTGTGGAGGCACCACAGAGATGGAACAGTGGGTCAAGGAAGGGAGGGGCAAGCTAGATAGGAAGCCAGCTGATGAAAGGTGGACTCTAGTAGAACCTAGGACAAGAGGAGCAGCAGTAAGCAGGAGGAGGGAGAAAGCACATAGTAAGAACAGGGGATAGGGCGCATATTTACTTTGCTAGAAATGCATGGAAAGAGAGGCAGGAGTAGTTGCCTGAGAATAGTACTCTGATGGGAGTGATAGGCATTACTAGTGGAGAGATTGAGCATGGTGTGACGGGGAAGAGATAATATCGGAGGGGTGAGGAGGAGAGGAGGTTGGCAGTCAAACAGGAGGAGAGAGAGGGTCTTAATTTGGAGGGACAGGGGAAAGACACTGGGCCACAAGGTAAAAACACAGGCTTGAGTATCTCCAAAAAATGAGAACCTGTGTGGGGGTGGCAACAGGCACAAGAAAAGAGGAGGAGAAGGGTGCACCGTGTTGGAGGACCCATACTCTAGGGATCAGATGGGATGGCAAGGGGAGAGGCACAGTCTGATATGGGTGGAGTCCATACCAGGGTTAAAGGCAGATATGGCAGGACAGGCAATCCTAAGGTGCATAAAGAGAGGTGAAGAACCACACATTGTGGTATATGTGGGGACAAATGATCTAGTGGGGAAACAGTGGACATAACAAGGAGAGGATTGAGGAAGTGGGAAGGTTGTAAGGAGGAAACCTGGAGTCTGTGGCTTCTCCAAAGTGCTCCAAGTACCCTGTGCAAGCACAGTGAGAAAGAAGAGGATTAGAGAGTTGAACACATGGTTGGTAGAATGGTGTTGAACTAAGGGGTATGGGGTTGTGGGCAGCTGGGAAGTACCTGGGATAATAACAATCTGTTTGTAGGGATAGGCTGCACTTGAGTGGGGAGGAAAGGAGGTATTAAAGCAAAAGACTGGAGAGGTATATTGCGACAAGGGTGGATTTAAACTAGATTGGGAGGTGCAAGTGGACAGCAGGTAGTCAGGGATCCGATAGAGTGGAGTCACAGCCTACTCCCCAGGCTAGCAGAGAAGGACTCAGGGAGGCGAAAAGGAGGAGTAGAAGGAACGAGATGGAGGCTAGTGAGGGAAGGGGGCATTATGGAGGGTGGTCTCATTGAATGCAAGAAGCCTAGAAATAAATCCACTGAGCCAAGCACTCTTAGCAGTGTGGAGAGTGGATATTGCAGTTGTCACAGAAACGTGGGCAACTGAGCACCAGGACTGGATCTGGCAATCCCAGGATACAAATTATACAGGAAGGACCGTAAGGGGGGTGAGGTGGCAGTCTATGTGAGGGACGGGATCAAATGCACAAAGGGACGAGGAGAAGAAACAAGAACAGAGGCAATCTGGCTTCATCTCCTAGACTCAAGGGGTAGGAAACTGAGGTTTGGGGTGGTATACAGGCCACCGTCCCAGTCTGAGGAGCTTGACAGGAGCTAGAGGGACAAATCAAAAAGGTACATGGGAAAAGGAAGGTGGTCATCGTGGGGGATTTCAACTTGCGGGGTTAACTGGAGCATTCCGATCACCTACAGTGCTAGAGCAAGTGTCTGGATGCAATCCAGGAGGGTCTCCTGACACAGTAGGTTACTGTACCTACTAGGTTAAAGAACACTTTAGATCTGGTATTGTTGAATGAGGAGGCAGTGAGGGAAATAAAGGTAGAGGACCCACTATCCAACAGCAATCACCAAACAGTGTGGTTTAAAATCATGATGTGTGGGAGCCAGAGAAATCAGCTACTCAGGTGGCAAACTTCAGGGGTGGACTTTGGAAGGATGCAGGAAGTACTGAAGGGAAACTGGAGGGCATAAGGCGTGAGATGGACATGGAGCTGAAATGGGATATTATTAAATGGGGGTTACAGAGACAACAGAAGCCTGCACCAAGGCACAGAGTAAGAGAAGCAGAGCAAGAAAACCATGCTGGTTGAACAGTGAGGTTGTGGAGGTGGTGAGGGTAAAACAGAGTGGTTCTCCAGAGGTTTAGGAGGACAGGAAGGAAGTGGACAGGGAGGAATATGCAAGATGGTCCCGGAGGTGACCAGAAAAGTGAGAAAAGCCAAAGCCCAGGAGGAGCGGAGATTAGTACAGGGAATTAATGTGGGGAGAAAGACTTCTTCAGATACATCAGGAGAAAAGAAAATGCAAGGAGACAATAGTGAGGATAAAAGGGGTGGGGAGTGGATGGAAAAGGGAGGAACAGGCAGAAGCACTGAATGAATGCTTCAGTTCCATATTCACAGAAGAAAGGGGACCACTACCAGCATGGGCTGGGAGGGTGGGGACAGGAGAGAGGAGGCGACAGATGGAAAAATTGAGGTAAGTAGAGTCCTAGAGGGACTGAGGGCACTAAAGGTAGACAAGGCACCAGGGCCGGATAGTATCCACCCAGGGTGCTGAGGGAGATGACAGAGGTGTTGGGCGGAGCCACTGTCGGATCTGTGCAGCACCTGACTGGAGTCAGGATGTGTGCCACTGGACTGGAGGATGGCACATGTAGTGCCATTAAACAAGAGTGGCCAAGGGATGAACCAGGTAATTATCGTCCAGCAAGTCTCATCTTCATAGTGTGCAAACTCATGGAACAATACTAAAGGAAAGACTGGTGTCATACCTGGAGGACAATGGCCTCCAGGATGTGAGGCAACATGAATTTGTTTCAGGGAAGTCTTGTCAAACCAACCTGATACAATATTATGACTGGGTGACAGATGAACTGGATAAGGGTCATGCGGTGGATGTTCTTTACTTGGACTTCAGCAAAGCCTGATTCAGTGCATCATGGGCAACAGGGGAAGCTAACTGGTTTTATGAGTAGGGCAAAAATGATGAACTGGATTACAAGCTGGCTGAGTGGGAGGCTGCAACGGGTGGTGCTGTGAGGGAGCTCTCAACCCAAAGCCGGTGATGAGTGGGTGCCACAGGGCTCTCTGTTGGAGTAGTATTGTTTGGGCTCTTCATATCAGACATTGGACATGGGGTGGTGAGCAAGGTAAATCTGTTTGCTGATGACACCAAAATCGGAGTAGTGGTGGATGGAGAAGAGGGTTGGAAGCAGCTGCAGGGGACCTATGCAAGCTAGAGGAGTGGTCAGAGAGGTGGCAGCTGGGGTTCAATGCAAAGAAATGTAAAGTTATGCACTTTGGGATGAAGAACCCAAGGATAGAATACTGGCTGGGGGGAGTTAAGCTGGGGATCACTGAGGAGAGAAGGACCTTGGGGTAATGATAACAGGGATCATGAACAACACTGCCCAGTGCAGAAGAGTGGCTGAAAAGTGAACAAAATGCTGGGGTACATAGTGAGGGGTTTTCATCCAGTAGTGGGCAATCTTGCCCCTCTACAGATCGCTGGTAAGGCCGCACTTGGGAGTATTGGAGGCCATACCTAAAGCGTGATATCAGGCTGCTGGAAGGGTGAAGAGGAGGCAACAAAGATGATATGTGGGATGGAGGGAGAGACTATGACAGCAGGCTGGGAGACCTAAATATGTACACCCTGGAGGATAGAAGGGACGGGGGACATGATAGAGACATTCAAGTTTCTGAGGGAATCAATAAGGATGGGGCAGATGGGGTTTTAAATTAAAGAGGGGCGTCACCAGGGGCGCGGCTAAGAATGGAGGAGGAAGATTTAGGAAGGAAATGAGGAGACACTATTTCACAGAGAGGGTGGTAGCAAAATGGAATGTCCTACCAGAATGGTGGTATCATGTAAATCTGTGAACAGTTTCAAAAGGGCATGGGACAGGGAACAGGGAAGAGTGAGGGTAGGAGGTGGCAGTGGGATGACAAAAGGGAGGGGCTGGAGCAGCTGCAGAGATAGGGTGTTGGCTGCACACTCGAGCAGACTTAGATGAGCCTGGTGGTCTGTTTCTGCTAGCACATTACGTATGTTCATATTTGGATGATAGTGTGGTGTACAGCACTGATTGGGAAGCCATGAAGAGCAGTCTTACAGTTTATTAATGAAACAGGTCGGTCACTCAGTCCTACTAAATGTATACTAGTTATGCAAGAAAGCCAGATATCTGGGTTATGTTTCGAGAAATGGGAAAGGCAAAGTCTGAGGTATTCAGCAGTGAACTGACCATTCCCAAAGACAAAGACATAGGTGCCGGAAGATAGTAAAACTGAGGGGCGGAGGCTCAGAGGGCACTTACGAGAGTAAAAAGGCACTTTTAGACTCTATTTTTGCCATACAAAATACAATAAATGTACACACATCATAACATTAAGAACGCAGTCCCATATAGGAACATTTATGCAACTACAGACATCACGAATGTGCCAGCAGAAATAGACTACCCAGTCTAAGTCTGCTCAAGTGTGCAGCTATATTAAGAAAGCAGCTGTCGACCATTCCCTCCAATAGCTCCACATGACGTTTGAACCATACGTTGTAACCTGATACAGTGGTTGACCAGGTGAAACAGAGAGATGCCATAGTAATGTGTATCACCAGTCCCAAGCATGCAGTCTTCACACTAACGAGTTAGGAGTTTTTGGTTCCACTACCTTCAGGATAGAAGGACTGGGGGTTCTATACTGATGCCCGCGATCGGGAGCGGGCGGTGGGGCTCAGTGGGCGGTGGGGTGGGGTACACTAGACCACCAGGATCTTAGGGTATTTGCTGAGGAACAGATGCCCGCGATCGAGGCAGCAATCGGTCCACTGGACCCCCAGGGATATTGGACTGGGGGTTCTATTACTGATGCCCGTGATCGGGCTCAGTGCAGTCCACTGGACCACCAGGGTTATTGGACTTGGGGAGCATAATCGTCAGGATAGATGCCCGTGATCGGGCACATAGAGGTCCACTGGACCACCAGGGATATAGGAGGGTTTCTTTTTTACACGAATGCCCATGATCGGGCTGCAGGGCATCGGTCCCTGATGGCTGCTGCCTGGCAGGGCGCCAGGCGCAAGTCCTCAGGGATCAGTGCACCTGCATGCTAATGGCATGCAAATGGGCCATGATGAGATGCAAATGGCCCCCTGTGCACTGTTGTCTAAATTATGGCCCCATTTGCATGTCCCTTTTGAATATCGCAGGTGCTGTGCATGGCACAAAGGCACTTAGCGATGCGCAGCTCTCCATGCTCCACTCTGGCCACTTGCGCCATGCACAGTGGGGTGGCCAGGGTGCGATATTCAAAGCTGTTCGCCATAGCTCCGTTGAATATCGCCCAGCCACTCCCTGCACAACAAAGTTGAGCTGTGCCAGTCTTGCGCCACAGCCTGGCGCAGTTTGAATATCCGGGCCCAGCTGTTAATATCAAGAACACCAAACAACGACTGGGAAAGCTGAATTTTAAATAATCTAAACCAAATAATCCCTTTTATTAATTCCCCTATATCTATCCGATACCTGCTTGCCTTGAAGCCCAACTGTTTTCGCCTCTAGGGCAAGAGCAAATTTATTTCTAGAGGGCCCGTTCTCGAATGCTTTGGGCGCTTCACAATCACAATGTAACATTACAGCAATGTGTGGGTAAACAACTTTAAAGACACAATTCACAATATATAATTGAGATTATCTAAAACGGTCCGGGAATGAGTCCACGAAGAAATACGATGTCAAGAAGGTCTTAAAACGGCTTGATGCGAGCTAAGCGGCTAATTGAACTATCTTTGGTAAGGCATTCCATAACACAGGAGCCTGAGCCACTATTTTAATGAACTAGTATTTCTCACATACCACATACACTTCTATTGATCAACAACCATACCTCTCAACCTTTCTTCACCAAAATGTGTTGTGACATGATGTGTGACAAATGAGCAAAATGTGTGTCGTATCGTCTAACATGAAACTGCAAGCTCAGAACACTATAGTTATCAGTGCACTAATGTTCATAATTTTTTGGTAACTGAGCAGAATAGATTATGAATTTTGCTTTAAAGTCTCAGTGGGGAATGTAGAATATCACCTTCCCATGATGGACAAAGGGTTTCTGAGAGGCAAAATGAGTGACATACCTCATAATGTGTGACAGTTGAGAGGTATGTCAACAACAGGTCATGCATTCCTTACAACTGTTTAAAAATACAACGTTTTTAATGTTACACAGGTTTCATATTCATTTTCCAACAAAGTCTAAAGTACTTGCCACTAAATTTAATTTAGCCCAGCCCTGAAATATCAGTTTACACCATACTATACTGGCGGAGCAATGCTATGCATAATTTTTCTTTACATGTTCTTCTGTTAAATGTTTCTGCTAAATAGGAAAAACCATACTTGAAATATATTTAAAATATTTCCATATACTAGAGGGCCATCTTTTTCCTAGATTGGCAAGGGACAGGTTAGTGCTTAGCTAACTCAGAAATCATCTTTGTAAATGACAACAACAGAGGTGATTGGGCTCTGGTTTGGTTACCTACATTCTGTACCCTAAAATGAGTCTGAGGTCAAGCACCATGCCAAGCAATAGGCAGTTTGGGGGTCAACAAAACAAAAAACAAAGAAATAATTTAAACCGATACAAAAATAAAGCAGACTCACTCTGACTGTCAGTGATGGTCAACACAGGAATAGCTGTCCTCTCCTGTCCTTCACTCTGGTCGGATTCTTCTCACTACTCACTCCACAGCAGCCAGCAGCAGCAGCCAGTCCTGTCATCGCGCCGGTCGCACCCTTGTGATTTTGTCTTTGATTAATTAAATGACCAAATTTATTTTACTGGACTAGTCTAAAAGAATTACTGAAGTTGAACTGAGCTGCAAATGAAAACCTAAGAAATTAAATCAATCAGATTCAGGCAGCTCAGCATCCAGTGACGGCGCAAAGCTTTAGCATTAGCAACTTGGCAAGCAAATTAAGCAAAGAGTTACAAAGTAAAGTTCTCCAAGAAGGAACTAAAGAAGCCACGGAGCACCGCACGCAAGGAAGTCAGTGAGTCAACAACCTTACACTCAACCCAGCAGCAGCCTCAAGCAAATCAAAAGCCAGGAGAAGGAGTCTTCAGCCCAGAGAAATGTTTGATTTGGGGATGTGCAGTGTGTGAGTGTGAGACTACCTTTGACTTTTATACTCGTTGTGTGACTCTGAACAGCTCATCTCTTCTCTTCACGTTCTCAGGCAGGGTCAGCTCAGCTCCCTTTGAACTTCCGTGGCAGTTGGCTAATAAAAAAAAACTTGACTTTTAAATGAATAACACATTTACATTAATTTTATTTTTCTAGACCTAGAGGCACCACTCCAATGAAAGCAGGACACATTACTTAAGTCTTGAATAGACAGTTAAACTGGAAACGAACCGCCTATTCGCCTAATCCAATTATTTATTATCTGGCAGCTGGTTTACGGCTTAGGCTAATGGCTTAGTTACATGGCTAATAACTAGGTGCTAAGTAGCCCTCCAGCCCTGAAGACCCACAACAAAGGGAGATGAGACAGAATCTGAGATGTCAGTGTGATCATGTGTTATGCTGCCTAGCCGAGCTGCTTGAATTTGAACAGTTAAGTTCAGGAGTTGTAAAGTAGAGTTGTTATAATAACGACTCTACTTTACAACTCTGCTAACTGAGAGCATTTAACACTGCAGGAGGTGTTTTTTGTTTTGTTTAGTGGCGGGCAGCGGGGCGGCAGCAGAGCAGATTCCAGCCAGGTACTGTCGGCGCAATGGCGGTCACTGGAAAAAAAAAAAAGTTCAAAATGAATTGCAGCAGGGCAGGGGCAATCTCCTAGTGCACAAAAATACTGGGGGCTCAACGCCTCCACCCCACGTTCGGCGCCTATGGACAAAGAAGCATATCAGATCTTTCCTCAAGCTCTGTGTATTACTAGCAGTTTATTCCATTAGCTGCTCTCCTTACCGAGTTCCCAAAAGCATTACCCAAATAATTTAAACTGGTCCACAGAATGTGAAGAGACATTTCAAGCCTTCCAGGCTGCCTTGTGTTTAGCTCCCAGTTCTGTAAAGTCCAAATTTTGAAAAGCAGTTTCTGTTAACGGATGCTGTCCTGATCCAGAATCATTACATTCTGTATATTAGTGGAAACTGCATGGCAGAGAAAATAAGCATTTGTCAGTGTCGAATATTTGCTTGCAATGTCAGAACACTCTGTTTCTAGACATTCTTTTCCAATTTAGTTTATATTTCACCTTTTTGTAATTTTCACTCTTTATTACAAAGGACGTTTGCAGGAAACAGGATCTCTGCTCTATTGGCTCTGTCTGCGTGTCTACATCTGTGGTCATAATTCTGTTTCTAACATCCCAATCTGTTGTTGTGGAGGTACAGTGAAGCCATGGATGAAATACAGTGTCACAGGTTTCCTATGTAACAAAAGGAGTATAAATATGATGTTATAAATGGGGTATTGTGATGTCACTTGTAGGCAAGAAAACAAAAAAATACCACATAGGGAAACTGGTGCTGCTGTACAGTTTCAGTGCAGAAAGAGTAAATATGGAGCACTAGCCACCTTGATGAAATTCACAAGTTTATAGACTTGTATGTTTGGTCCTTTGTTTTATCTGTATTTTGCCATACTTAAGAGCTTGACTGGCTAGAAACGAATCCAGGGAGTATTTATCTGTATTTAAGAACCAAGCACACAAGTCCATGAATCTCTTCAAGGTTAATAGGTTCATAGGTTGTATCAGAGCACAGAAGACATAAGTCCATATAGCTCGCCAGTTTGCTAACAATACCCACGTATGCCTTTATTAATCAAATAAGAATCTAGCCGTTTTTAAAGGTATTCATAGTAGGACTTGTCACTACTTCGCTTGGTAGTGTATTCCAAATTCCTGTTCTTATACTAAACCAGTTTTCCTTCTTTTAGTATTATATTTATCTTTATACAGTTGGTAACAATGTGCCCTAGTATCATATGCTTGTTTCCTTAATTTTAAATCTAGTTGCTCCCTTAATTGGTCATCACTAAGTGCTCCTAAATATTTGGCACATGTCCCCAAATGTCGTGATACTCAGTGAATGTAGTCCAGTTTTCCAATCTCTGTTCATAATTCAAATCCTGAACTTCCTTTATGCCCTTAGGTTGCCCTTCTCTGCACCTTCTCCAAAGCAGCAACATCCCTCCTATAACCTGGTGCCCAAAACTGAGCACAATACTCTGTATGTGGCGCACCAATGAGGTGTACAATGGCAGCAATACTGCTTTATCATGACTTGTAATATGCTTGCGTATACAGTGTTGTATTCACTTGCCTTCCTAACCACCTGGCTACAATGTAGTCCAAATTTTAGTTCATTGTCAACTCTTATTCCCAGGTCTTTTCATCCTGTACTATCCTCAGCTCACTGTTACCTAGTTTGTATTTATAATGCAAGTTATTCTTGCCCATATGCATAACAACACATTTATCAGTATTAAATGATGATCTCTTGTTTTTGCCCATTCTTCCAATCCTGTAAGTGCTGTTTGCAAAATAGTAGCCTCATTAATATTATTGACCGAGTATCCCAGCCATGTGTCATCCGCAAACTTTGATAGCCATACCCCATCATTGACACTCATACTAGAAATATATATATATATATATATATATATGTATCAAGGTGGTGAGTGCTCCATTCTTACTCGTTGAAGAAGCCAGAAGGGGAAGGAAGGAAACATATTCAATTCAGTGTTTTAGAGTAACTGGTAATAGCTATTTTCTTTTAAACTTAGATTGTGGGCTTTAGTGACACTCTACTTTCTTTGTTGTCTTTACTTATAATTGTTTTTGGGCTGTTGAAAATTTAAAACATAGTGGTGGTGTAATTCTGTGCTGTCTTTAATTGCTGCAATTTTCGCCTCCTCCATCCCCTTCCCCCAACTCTTAATTATATGCCCTGTTAAATCTGATTGACAGGAGCCAAAACACAGGTATAGTAAGGGTGTGAAGTAGGAGGGCATAAGGGGAAGAAGCCCACCCTCAACACGACAAGTGTTTTGACTCATTTATTTATTTATTGGTTTCTTTTCTTTCAAAAAAAAAAATTATCTGAGGATCAGTGGCAGGATTTTAGTACAGTAAATTAATAAAAGGGAACTAGGAGAGCTTCAATAGCAGACAAGTAGTGGAATTGCAGTATAATGTGGGAGTGGTGCAATGCAGTGGCTGTGGGGCAGCCATATTCAGGCAGACCTTCTGGACACTGAGGTGCTGCCCTATCTGCATGCATCTCTCTGGACTGTGGGATGAGGTAGCCAGACTCAGAGTGGAAGTAAACTGGGTCAGAGTACCATCACCCCTATCCAGGGACCACCCAGTCCAATGCAACTGCCTCAAAGGATGCCGAGAACGAGGAGCACTTGGATGACAGTGGGCCCAGGGAAGGTTAGAGAAGTCAGGCAGAGGCACATTCCAGATCCTATTCCACTAAAACTCATATGCCACACTGGCAAATGAGGACAACCAAATAGAGGTACCCAGAGAAGTGGAAGGAAAGGATGTGGAGGTTAGCCAAGGAGGTGACCTCAGCGAGGAAAGCAGTGGACCCCAAAGGAGGAGGAAGCGAATCCTGGTGGGGACTCCATCATAAGAGGATACAGCTAGGAACACAGGAGGGGAGGACAGGAGGTGAGGTGCCTACCAGGTGCCACAGCAAGGAGGGATGGAAGGAAGATCCTGGGGATCACTGGGAAGGCAAGATGGAGGGTGAGCTGGATGTCATTATACACCTAGGTACTAATGACCTGGCAAATGGGGAGCCAAAGGAAGTTCAGGAAGAGTTTAGGAAACTGGGAGGGTCTCAGCATGTAGCTACTTCTGTCACTTTCAGAAGTACTACCTGTGAGAGGCAAGGGAGCATAGAGTGCATGCACCAGGAACTTTAACTCATGGTTGAAGAACTGGTGCTGTGAGAGGAAGGGTTTGGATTCATTGGTGACTGGGGACCCACCTGGAGGATGGAGGTTTGTTCAAGCCTGACAGCCTGCATCCATCCTGGAGGAATCAAGCACTCAATGATAAGTTTAAATGCTACACTGACAAGCATTTAAACTAGCAAAGGGGTGGCAGGCCAGCAAGGAGGGTACCTACTTGCTCACCCCCACAGCTAGCAGTGGAACCAGTGAACCAGAGGAGTGGCTATCTCTGCAAAGCAGTGTGCAAAAGATGGAGATTAGTGCCCAAGAGGTCGATAAGCAGAAAAGGGGCAAAATTCAGCAAAAGGGCAGACAGCAAGGAGAACCAGGGATAAATGACAACCAAGGAAGGGGCTGAGTAGAACAGTGAAACAGTCTAGGAGGTCAAATCATGGAAAGCCATGTGTGCAAATGCCAGGAGCCTTAGCAACAAGATGGAAGATCTGGAGGCTGTCATGGTACAGTCAGACCTGGACATTGTGGCCATCACTGAAACCTGGTGTAATGATAACCACGACTGGGAGATGGCCATACCTGGCTACAACATATTCAGAAGAGACAGAGCAGGCAGGAAGGAGGAGGTGGCACTATATGTGAAAGATGACATAAGGGCCACAGAGATCCAGGAGGAACAAAATGGGGAGAGATACTGTGGGTTAAGCTGGAAAGGAAAATGGGGACAGCCATCCGCACAGGTGTGGTCTATAGACCACCAGCCCAGGAGGAAGAAACAGATAGGGAGTTGTTGCTAGCCATCCAAAGGATGGCAGACAAGGGTGAGGTAGTACTGGTTTGAGACTTCAATATTCCAGACGTGGACTGGAGCATCCCAGCAGCAGCATCAACTAGGAGCAGATTTATCCTGGATGCCCTTCAGGGTGCCTTCCTCAAGCAACTGGTCATGAAACCAACTCGGCAGAAGGCAATACTGGACCTTGTGCTCACAAACAGGGACAGTGTGATGGGGGTAACAGTGGGGAGCACCTGGGAAACAGTGACCACCAGTCATTGTGGTTTGAAATCACAGAAAGAGCAGAACCAAACCACACAAAAACACGATCCTGGATTTTAGGGGCAGACTTTGGGAAAATGGGGAGATACTTGAAAGAGGCTTTAGAAATGGGACAGGAATCAGGGTTGAGGAACAGTGGGCAGTATTTAAAATGGGATTACAAGAACAACAGAATTATGCATTAAGCAGGTTAGCAAGAGGAAAAGGAAGAGGAGACCGTTATGGTTTTCCAAAGAGGTAGCAAAGAAAGTGAAAGCCAAAAGATTGCATTCAGGCAATACAAAAAGATACAGGCAGAAGGGGATAGGGAGAAGTACCAGGAGAAGCAAAGGAGGCAGGAGGTCAGTAAGGAAGCCAAAGCCAGACAGAAGAACACATTGCAAAATCAGTGGGTAGAGGGACAAAACCTTTTACAGGTACATAAGTGAAAAGACAAAGGGAGGATAGTGAGGCGGAAGGGGGAGGATGGGGCATGGAGGATGACAACAGTAAAGCTGACATATTGAACAGGTATTTCTGCTCAGTCTTACTGAGGAAGAGGAGGGTAATGGGTCTGAAGGGAGGACTAAGGGTGAGAATGTGCAGAAATGGACACAAGTCCTTTACACGAGAAAGGGTGCTGAAGGAAGTGGAAGTACTAAGAGTTGATAAAGCAATGGGGCCAGATGGGTGCACCCCAGGGTCCTTAAAGAACTAAAAGAGGTGGTGGCTGAACCTCTGGCTATCCTGTTTAGCCGATCACTGGAAACAGGGATGTACCCAAAGACTGGAGGACAGCAGATGTAGTCCCCTTTATACAAAAGTGGGAACAAAGAGGAAGCAGGGAACTACAGACCAGTCAGCCTCACCTCAGTAGTGGGGAAGATCATGGAAGCACTACTGGAGGAGAGATTGGTGGAACATCTGGTTGTCAATGGACTACAGGACCCAAGGCATGGTTTCACCAGGGGAGGTCATGTCAGACCAATCTCGTTGAATTTTTGACTGGGTGACTAGGGAGGTGGATCAGGGAGGGCAGTGGACATGGCCTATCTGGACTTCAGCAAGGCCTTGACACTGTGCCACATAGAAGACTATTACACAAACTGGGGAATATGGGTGTGGGCAGGACAGTAGTGTGGTGGGTAGGTAACTGGCTGGGTGGCAGGACACAGAGGGTGGTGGTAAATGGCTGTCACCCACAGAGGAAGAGTGACCAGTGGGTACCACAGGATCAGTGCTGGGACCAGTCATAGAAACATAGAAACATAGAAACATAGAATTTGACGAGATAAGGATCGCTTGGCCCACCCAGTCTGCCCATTTCCCTACCTACTGGATAAGCTGCAGATCCTAGTTAACCAGCAGCCTACTCTTCCTACCCCCACCCCCAGAACTGCCTTTATGACTATCCCATGCATGCTTGAATTCCATCACTGATTTTGACTCCACAACCTCCTGGAAGGCTGTTCCATGCATCCACAACCCTCTGTGAAAAATACTTCCTTAAATTACCTCTGAGCCTATTCAACATCTTCATCAGTGACATTGCAGGACCTAGAAGGCAGAATTTCGCTGTTCACTGATGACACAAAGCTCTGTAATAGAGAAGACACACCAGAGGGTGTAGACAGAATGAGAAGCGACCTGCAGAAACTTGAAGAATGGTCAGGGGTTTGGCAGTAGAAATTCAATGCAAAGAAGCACAAGATAATGCATATGGGGCACAAAACCCTGGCACAATATATCAGTTGGGGAGTGAGGATATAGCATGTACTAAGCAGGAAGGGATCTTGGGGTTGTCATCTCTGATGACCTCAAGATGAGGAAACAGTGTGACAAGGCAGCAGGTAAAGCAAATAGGATGCTGGGATGTATAGGCAGGGGCATCACCAGCAGGAAAAGGAGGTCATAATTCCGCTATACAAGACACTAGTGAGGCCCCACCTGGAGTACAGTGTACAGTTCTGGACACCATACCTATGTAAGGACATAGACAGGGTAGAGAAGGTTCAGAGGAGGGCAACAAAGATGGTGCACGGATTGCATCATAAGTCCTATGAAGACAGGTTGAAGGAACTGAACATGTACTCCCTGGAGGAGAGGAGGAGGGAGGGAGAGAGGGATGATGAGAGACATACAAGTATCTTACAGGGAGGAACAGGGTGCAAGAAAACACTATTTTAAGCGAAAAGATGTTCCGGGACTAGAGGGCATGGGATGAAGTTGGAGGAGGACGATTCAGAGGAAACATGAGAAAGAATTTCTTCACAGAACGGTGGTGGACAAGTGGAACACCCTGCCAGAGGAAGTGGTGAGGCTGAAACAATCACAGGATTTAAGAATGCATGGGATAGACATAAAGGAATTCTGGAGGTCAGGGTAGAGGGCAACAGACTTCTAGGAAAACAAACTGAACTTACAAGCTCAAATGGGCAGACTGGGTGAGCCATAGGCTCTTATCTGCTGACACTGTCTGTGTATCTATGTATCTATGTATCTATGTTCTGCATCTATAGACAAACAGCCAAAGGTAGAAGGTGATGCATCCAGCACCTCTCGCTGCCTTCTGGACTTTAGAACAATTATTAAGAAGCTTCCTCAGTATATTTCACAGTGTCTGCCTGTTTGTACAGCAGGTAGCTGCTCCCGAGAAGCCTATCATACACTTCACTCATTATCCTAAAGTTAATCTGAATTTTGGTTGATTGCCCATAAGTCATGCATAGAGATGCAGAGAAGTTTAACTCGCTAGTGTAGAAGGTGAAGTGACCCACTCTGCCTCGACATATAGCTATCACGAAGTGCCCATTGAAATGCAGTGCATCGCCACTTAGCATAATAATGACTTTGCATTATGATGACTCCTCGTTACTTTGCTTTTATTTTCTTTTAAAGGTGGAGTGATTGAGCATTGTAACAGCCACAGATCACATGACTCACAGTCTGCAGGTCACATGCTTCAGGCAGGAAGTTAATCATGCAGGAGAGTGAAAGACTTTCACTTTCTCCTTACCTAGTGTGGAGAAAAGAGCTGCGTTTGAGAAGGAGACAGAGAGACAACAAAAATATAGACCCCACTTCTGAACCGGAGCACCTTCCGGCTAGTGGTCCCTCCCTGAAACAGGAGGTAGTGGTGCCACGGGAAGCACCACCTGCCATGGCCCCTGTGCCAGCAGCTCAGCAGGAAGTGAGGGAGGAAGCTGCATCAGCGCAGCAGCAGGTTTCCCACCCCGCCCAAATTGAGCACCTGCAGCAGCCGGCAACAACATCTGGGCTCCTCACCTGTGCCTGGTCCTCCCGCAGCTCATTAGTGTGGAGTTTTCACTACACTGCCCGCGGACACCAGTGTAGTGAAGTGTTATCTGTGTGGTGGTGGGTGTGCCGTGGCCCCAAGGGAAGTCACCTGGGCACGGGTGGTCAGCGCACCCACCATACAACCACCACCATGCAGATTGGCAGGCCAGGCTTGCTGAACAGGGCAGGAATGCACCTGCTGGCCCGCTGGGCATCAGGTGGCAGCATGACCTCCACCTGCACGTGGTGGCAAGTGGGGATGGGCCATGGAGCAAGTGGCTTCTCCACAACCTGCAGATGACGGTGGCAACTCTGCACAAATTCTTGCCACACATGCTGATTTGGACTTGATGTGGAGTGAGTTGGACCATGTGAACCACTGTATTGTCAACGTGGAGCAGCAGTTGGAGCGCATGGAAGTGCCAACTCAAATAATGGTCATGCTTCAACTGCTGCTCTCACACCATTACATTGATCATTAGTTTTTTTTGTCCTTGCACCCACCACCTCTCCATGAAAAATAGTCCCTAGCGTTGCCCTGATCTGTCCCCCTGTATCTTTAAATTTTGCCCCCTTGTTTGCGCACATCTTTTTCTGAAAGATGCTACCCTCTTGTACATTGCTGATTCCCTTTCAGCACTTGATAGTTTCTATCATGCCCCCACCCTTTCCTTGCGGTTATACATATTAAGCTTTAGACTCCACAATATTTGGGAAACCAGTTAACTTGTTGTCACGAGTTGAACTTGGGGCAATACTCATGCCATCAGCAACTTCAATACCAGCGGGGACAACAGCATCTCCAACCATGATTGAAGCTACTGATTGCTCTGTGAAAAGCAGAGAAATCTTTTACTGGCATCATGCACTTCTGATGTATACTATCATGCCCATGGCCACTTTTGCCACTGCCAGCAGTGCCCATGACCAGAAGCATTTTTGCATGCACGTCTCTTTGCAGGCATTTTTGGGATCACACCAAAAATTCACAACAAATTGAGATTTCTAAAATTTGGGGTGGATGGGAAGCAAAAACAACAACTGTGACTTACAGATGCAGATTGGGCACTAAACAGATGCAAGCGTACAGGCATAGATTGCACACTGTGAAAAGATGCAGCCGCACAGGCACAAAACACCTTAACCAGTGGTCACACAAATCCAAAACTGAAAAAATAAATTATTCCTTTTGCGGTTGGGGGGTGGTGCAGTAGCAATCAACTAGCTAGACAGAAGGAAGCAGTAAAAATACACATGAGCGGATAACTGATTCAGAATGCGGCGATTACTGTGTGGCACAATAAAATGTGGAATTGAAGGAATACGCACACACACACTCACACACTACAGGTGATGTGCAGAACATTTAACAGTGCAGTACACTATATAAACAAATCTTTAAACAGAATGTTGTGGTGCAGTGCATATTTTCAAACAGAAAATAATTACCAAAAATTATTTCAAATATTACTGTGTGTACATAAACACACAAATATTAACACACTATTAGTACAAAACAGAAAGACTGCCTTTCTTATGTGAATCTCACTCCACAGATACGCCCCTCCCCGAAGCACACTTCAACAGTGTCTGTCAGTATACAGGCTGAATGTTCTAAATTAACATTCAAAATGCACAGACACTTGATCTAAGCACAGGAGGGTTTCCTACAGTCGATTTACTAAATTTGGAACAAAGTGATTGGATCAAAAGTGATTTTTAAAAGCTTTTTGGGTGTGTGGCCTGGATCAAGAGGAAGATGGAGGTCTAAATCTTTCTCTCTGCTACAATTCCTGGAATCCGCCTTCATCTGCATCATTTATGGCAAGAAACTCAATAATTTAATAAAAAATCAATGTAGCTTACTCTGCTATACCCACTTCATCTCTTTTTTCTGTTTAAACTTGTTTTGTGGGGCTATTTGTGCAGTTCAACTTTTCCACTAGGTCTCTACTTCTACTACTACAATATGGCTGAGCTCAACTCTTACTCTACATCATTTCTCAAAGTGGAAGCTACGTTTGAGAGGCTTGTGCAAGATATGAATGAGCTTAAACTAACGACACAGCATAATACTAACACTTTACAAGCAATAGATACTCGCTTATTGATCACTGAAAATAGATTAAAGCAGGATGAAACTTCAGTACATGACTTACAAGCAACAATCAGGAACCAAGACCGCACTATAAAAGAATTACAAAACTAACTGGACGACTTTGAGAATCGTAGTCAGGGAAATAATCTTGGTTTATCGGGTTTCTTGAGGATGTTGAACTAAACAATACAAATGCTTTTCTCCTACATGTATTACGGTGATGTTGAACCTTCCTATGGAGCTAGAACTTATTTTATATATTTATTTATTTAATATTTAGAGACATTTGAGCATGAGCTCTTTTACAAAGGTTCCACATCAGGGTGGACAAATATGACAATACACATATACAGTTGTTATAGATGCCTGCTCAATGGTATTCCAGAGCAATCACAATAAGAATTAAACAAACTGGAGAACAAATAGAGTAATTATAAAAGAGTAGAAGCTAATACAGAAAATGAATGTTTGCACCAGTTTGCCCCCTCCTAGCGACCTCCGAATCTGTTGTTAGACTAAGTTGAGAAGACTGTACAGGGGTTAACGCTACACAAGATGGCAGTGGGCTGGGTGTCAGTAAAACAAGAGGGCAGGGTTTAAAATTACCTGCAGATGGGGAGAGGTGGGGGGTCGGGGCTGTTGAGGGGCTGCTCCAGTGGGGCCTTGTCAGTGAGGGGGAACTTATGGAGAGCATTTTCTACGTGCAGTTAGAGCTGGTAGAATAGCTTACTTACGCTCTAGGCTCGGCTGGAAAAGGAGGCAGGGTTCAATAGGTACCCCAATTGGATGGTACCTAGGTTGAGAGCCAAAGCTTTCAAGTAGTGCCTGCAGCAGGTACACTTACGCATGACGTGAGATGCTGTTTAAGGCCTACTGTGAATTGAGATATGCTGTTTGTAGTTCCTTATGGAGTTCATTTATCCAGAGGGTAACTTCCTTTGGTGATGTGAGGTGTGGGAGAAACCTCAAGCAGGTTACCTACACAGGGTGAGTGCCTTCTTTGCCAGGAGGCAAGTTTGGTATTTGATCCTGTCTTTTAGGTTGAGCCAGTTTGTCGCTCATACAGGGTACAAGTATGGGTGTATGATCCACTACAGGTTAAGGTGGCATGCCTTATTCAGTGTGATTTGGACCCTTTGAGTGCTGTTCCAGAGGCAGCACCACACCACCAGTCTGTAGAGCAGTCATGGATAGTATGGAGCTAGAGACAGAGGTTGAGTGCCTCCAGGGTGAGGGATTTTTTATTCCTATAGAGGACCCCAATCTTTGTGTCCACCACTCTTACAAGGAGTCTATGTGGTGAATGTAAGTGAGTGTCATCAACGATGACCCCAAGGTACTTGAACAAGTGTACCTGCTCAATCAGCTCACCAGCCTTATTTATGATTTCGAGGGAAGTGTGCCTCCGCTTATGGTGAGGGCTAGATAGAAGCATAGCCTTGATTTTCTTGTAATTTAGTAGCAGCTTTTGCCTACTGTACCAGTCCTCGAGTTTATTGAAGGAGTGCACTAGTTCTCTTTGTATGGCTGCCTGGGAGGTGCTTGCTGCTTAGCAGCATGGCATCGTCTGTATATAAAATAAGTTTAGTGTCGCAGAGCCATGGGTAGCTCATTTACAAATAGGCTGAAAAGTAGGGTCCAGAATTGATACTTGAGGGACTCCTAGGAGTACATCTTTGGAGCTGGATAATGTCTGCCCGATTTTGACTCTCTGGCTCCTGTGTGTAAGGTAGTCATTGAACCAATTCAGGCGTTTGGTGCTACACCCAATCTTTGGAGCTGAAGTAGTAATATTGGGTGGTTTACAGTGTTGAAAGCTTTGGTGAGGTCAATGAAGATGGACCCCACCAATTTTCCTTCATCCAGCGCCTTGTGTGCAAAGTCAGAATATTCCAACAGTGCTGTGGTGGTGCTGTGTTTTGCCTGAAACTAAGTTGGTTTGGGCAGAGCAGATTGTACTTGTTGAGATATTCTGTGAGTTGACTTGCCATGATATTTTCTAGTGCTTTGGGAGAGGATAGATATAGGCCTGTAGTTAGCCACCATTGCCTTATCACTATTCTTATGCACTGGCATCACCAGGGCTTGTTTCCACACCTCAGAAATTGAGCTAGAGCTAGGATTTATTGAATAGCATTGTTATAGGCACGATCATAACATCGAGTGTGAGGATAGTATCTTCATGTCTATCCTGTCACTCCCCAGTCTGGTTTGCCTAGGACTCCCCTGACCACCGTTTGGACCTCCTGCACCATTACATTCTTAAAGTAGAAGGCTGGGTGGTTAGTTGTGGGCAGGCTGGTGCTGCCTAGGTCATCCATGAGCAGAAGGTAGTCTGGTGGCAGCACTGGGGACGGGTCTGTAAAGGCTTGGTTAAGGCATCAGCTATGCCTAGTGGGATCAGAGGAGGGTGAGTTATTTATATTGAGCATCTTGGGGTGCTGCTTCTGGTCTTCTACAGGATGCACTTAATGTTGTCCCAGAACCGCTTTCCATCACCCCATGCATTGTTAAGCTGGGTCTTATGGAAGTTAGCCTTGCGAGCCTGATAAGCTTGGTACAGCGATTTCTGGCAGTTTTGTAGCACTGTAGGTCATGCTTGGTCCCAAGTTTAAGGCTTTTCCCCAGAGGCAGTCCCGCTCCTTTAGGAGGGAGAGGAGCCTCATCAATCCAGCCATTGACCTCCCGAATTTTCTGTTTTGCGTGGTGCATAGGTATCACAGATGGAATTGAAACCCTCTGTGAGAAAGCTAAGGGTTTGGTCCAACATTGCCTTGTATAAAGGACCACTTGTGGGCACACAGGACCAATTTGAGGGGTCCAAGTTTGCGTTTCCGCGAGGACCCTGCTCTCTCTGAGGCAGGGTGGGCATTTGCAAGTTTAGTGGTCCGTATAAAGGAGATAGGGGAGTGGTCACCAGCATGTCCAGGAGAACCCTGACTTCAGAGAATTGAATCAGTGAGCTAGCTAAGACCCAGTCAATGAGGGTGCAGGTACCAGCCTTGTAGTTCTGCTTGGTGGTGTGTGTTACAAGTTGTGTGGATTGTGTGAGGAGATTAGGTCTCTGGAAGGTGCCGCCTCCTTACATAACCAGTTGATGATAAAGTCACCGGTCAAGATGAGTTCAGAGCCCTTTTTGAGAGTGCTGATTTCTTCCATAACAAGAGGAAGGCCTTCCTTAGCTTTTTGGGGAGGCAAGTAGGTTGTGGTGATAGTGAGGGTCTTTTTTTTTACCACTAGTAGCTCATAATCCTCCATAACTTTGGAGAGCGGGAGGATGGTATAGCTAAGTGAGTTTCTGGCATAAAGAGGCAGCCACTGCCTTTCCTCTTAATTCTATCAAGGCGAAGCATTTGGAATCCTTCAATGGAGACCTCTCCATCTTTGAACCAACCCGACAGCCAGGTTTCGGTTAGGCAGATTATGTCAGGGGTCTGTAGGGTCATCCAAGCCTGGAGCTGATCTAATTTAGAAGGTAGGCTGCATATGTTAAGTGATGCTATCTTTAGGCCATTCAATATGGGCCCCTGCTCCTCAGGGTAGTTGGTCCAGGGTTAAGGTGAACATTGCCAGAGAGTATCAGTAGCATAAAGATTAACTTTCTGTTAGGGTGATTATTATCTTCCCGATCTTCCATTGCCTCGCTTCATGTTGGGAAGGTGTCCAGATGCCTGGGTTAATGTATGAGGAAAGTTAGCCATTAGGGTAATGGTGTGGGAAGTTGACTTGGCAATAACTGTGTATGGGAGGTGCAGGGGGCTGAGGAGCCTATCTTGTCCAGGAGCAGTAGTGGCCATGTGGATGCTTTTCTTCAAGGCAGACACCCATTGGGTATTCAGAATGGGGAAGAGTCCAAAATCGAATATGTTACCAGCAAAGCCAATAGAGGTAGGAACTTACTATAGAGAGATCTCACCGCTCCCTAAACCAGCTCCTCACCAAAACCCATACTTATTCTGGCAAGAGTCCTCAATTATGCTCATACAGAAATAATCTTGCAAAAAGCTGGGGAGTTAGGAAATGTTAGCTGTCAAGGACACCGTATCTACATCCACAGAGACTTTTCCTGAGAAGTTCAAGCAAAACAAAATGCTTTTATACCTGTTAAGAGATCGCTGCATCAGCTAATATTAAATTTGCATTGAGATATCCTGCAACAATAAGAGCATATCTGAAGTGGGCTTTAAAGACTTTACCACTCCAGACACACTAGAAACATTTTTGAGCAATACCTTCCCATCGCTACCACACGAACAAACCCCTGGAGCAACCGCTATCTCCTCTACTTTCCCACTATGTTTGCAGTTTCCCAGCCCACTAATGGAACCAATGTACCAGTTCCAACAGCTAATTCTGTAGAAATGCAAGCCATACTTCGTATACAAAGGCTTCAGGTCCCAGACAATCCTATCACTTGCAGCAGAAGAATGCTTCTGGTATCCAAACCACTAAAACAGATGCTGCAGCCCTGAGAATGTGCCCAGGATCACAAAGCATAAACCTCACTCACCTGAATGCATTCCTAAGATTCAACTCAGCAACAGATTCACCCCACTATTGCACCTTGATTCAACTTCACAAGAAGACTTGCAGCAGGACACCTCTCCAAATCAACCTATGTTGGCTAATCTAGCCCAACAATGTCTTACCTCTGGAGTCATCCTGGGCAGAAATCGTAGCCAGTACCCCTTTAAAAAATGTGGAACCTCCCAAGAAAAGAGATGTAGCAAGGTCAGAGGTAAAATTATCAGCTCTTTAGTGGACATTAGCGGCGTAGACTTTTACAAAGGCAAGTCTTTTGAACTCTAAAGGCGAGTATATATCTGACAACACTCGTTTCTTAGGTGTGCATGCTCTAAAATATAATCAGACTGGTAATACAGTGGGCTTGCTACCAGTGGTTGCAGAACATGTTGTAATACTTTTGTAATAATATGCAATGACAAATCTTTGAGACAACCATTGCAACTCTCCAGTTGTACCTATAGTGGCCTCTAGAGCTAACTTGAATCTAATAACTGGGAGAGAAGAAACATAACATGTACTGTTAGTGCAGTGAGCAATGTTGTTCTCTTTGATTTTTATGGGAACATAAGGGAGATTTATCGATACTACAGAAGTACTGAGACTTCCTATTGAAATCCATTATACTGTATATACAAGATTTTATATTTGTTAATGTTTGCCAATAATTATTAGTTTTAAAGAATGAAGAGATACAAATAATACATTTGTGGATAGTCTTGCCAGGAAGGATTAACATAATTTTTCAATGCTTATGCTTATTGAGTACCGTCCTTATATATTTCTTGCATTTATATCCACATTTTGACTTAATTCAGCATTTAAATCTCTCAAGTCTCTCCTTATAAGAAAGACTCTCTCCTATGTTAAATAGTCTTCTCTCCTTCTTGTTCTCTGTTTAATCCTTGTTCTATAAGGTTCACAGAGTTTATTTGTTCCACCTATAAAATTATTTTTCCTACCTACTTTCTTTTTCATCTAAATTATGATTTTTATTTGAACCTTTCCCAATAAGGGTAGGTATCTTGGCTTGCTTATTATGTAACAACTAAATCTTTTCAACTTAATTTGGCAGGCTATACATAATCAGATTTTAAATTACAAATACTGGAAATTGTGTTCTTTGGTCATTTGTACTAAACCACATTTGTGTGCTCTTTTTTGATATGTGCTAATTGTTATTATTTACCTCAGGACCCACAATCTATTATATAAACATAAATGTATACATAAATACACAAAATATCAATCTTTATTGACTACTCTTCAGCTTTTGTTTGCAGTGCATAGAGCATTATACACAAATACAAATATGTTGCCCGAAGCCTGTTTTGTCATTTAGATGCCAATGAATTGATAGAATCATGGTAGCTGTACTCAGCTGCTATCATGATAATGTTCATTTACAGTACATCTACTATTGAGGCGATTTTTGGACAATTAAAGCTTATAAAAACTCTGTACTAAGCTCGTGAGTGATGCACCTCATCTTATACATAATTAATCACACACAATTCATAATAGATGTGAGGTACTGATTTACTGCAAAATGTAACTACAGTCTATTAATGATATAAAATACTATGCAAAAATTCTCTCTTGCACACACTGACAATAGATTTTATTTACATAATGAGGGATAGCCAACATTAAAGGCTTTTATATCCCGAATATTAAATCCCTTCCCCCTTTTCTTTCCTTTTCTCTTTCCTTTCCTCTTTCTCACTCTCCTCTTACTTACTCCCCCTTTTCTTTCTTTCTTTCCTGAATAGGGTATGCATGCAAAATACATATAACTCTAAGAGTTGATTATACATAAGCTACAATATTGGAATACTGCTTGTTAATATGTTATTTATTCATCTGAATGTGAATGATCCACAATAATTGTGATTTTCATGTAACAATCTTCTATACGTTATGGTTAAGTCATATAGCAATAGCTATCAGGATTGTTGGATATTAATCCACATTCCTAGCTTTGTTTACATGCTCTGACATGCTAAGAAAGGGTCTTAATTTGTTTTTCTTAATCGACCCATCATTCTTTTCATATCCCAAAAGGCTCTGGATTTTGATATCAAGTTTACAAATAGGTATTATATAGTACCTAGTCTGATAATTATGTTACTGTTATTATTGGCTCTTTTTACATTATGGAGACAATATTCACCAAAAGCTGAAGACATTAAAGATTTTCTTAAATATTTTGCCTTTGAAGACAAATCCTCACATGACCTTTCTGCTTGTTGGTTTAATTTCACAAACAACAATACAGTTGTGCTTATTGTGCCCACCTATATAAATGAGTATGTTGCCTCCTTCATTTCTATGGACCACACAACAACCGAATCATATATAACTCCTTATGGGTGATATTGCAATATGTTCATGGAATGTTAGGGGACTCAACTCACCTAGTAAAAGAACCTAAGTATTAAGAAATCTTAAAAAGCCCAGAGCACAAATTGCTTTTATACAAGAGACACAATTATTACTTCAGGATAATGATAGACTCAAAAGAGACTGGGTTGGTCAGTTTATGCAGCCTCTACTGCATCTAAAAAACATGGGGTAGCCATTTTATTACATAGGAGTCTAAAGTGGACAGTATCTAATGTCATTAAGGACACTGAAGGTAGATGGGTTATAGTGTGTTTGGACACAGCAACTTCTTCCCAGCTTTCCACTAAGTTAGCTAAACCATTAAATGAACCTATCACAGAAAAAAAACACAACAGGCCCTCTCTAATCTTAATTCAGGTAAATTTCCTGGTGGAGATGGATTCCTGTAAAATTTTATAAATCTCGGTTTGATCTCCTCTGTCCTATACTCTGCAAAGTATATTAAGAAGCCAGTTGGGTAACCTATCCTCAACCGTGGACGGAGGCGGTAATTACTGTCCTTCCTAAAAAGATAAGATACATATCTCCCTCTGGTTATCATCCCATCTCTTTATTTAATACAGATGGTAAAATATTTGCCAAAATTTTAGCCATGCGTCTTGAACCTCTTATCCTAGTCTAATTCATGGCTTGCAAGTAGGGTTTGTGAAGGGTAGGGTCAGAGCAGACCATATAAGATCTCTATTCAGTCTCATACATAAAGCTCAATCTCTTAATTCCCCAGCTGCAGCTATTTCTGTAGATTTTGAAAAAGCTTTGTTTCTTTACATTGGAACTATCTTTATAATACGCTTTCTCAGTTTAGGATTCCTGATCATTTTGTGCATGGATCAAACAATTCTCCATTGGCTAAGGCACTTACTAATTCCACTTTGTCTCAATCTTTCTCTAGCAAAGACACCAGACAAGGATGCCCATTATCCACATCTGTCTTCATTCTGGCTCTCAAACCATTGGTAACTGCTCTGCGACAATCTAATGATATAAGACACATTTCAATTGGTAACTCACAATATACGTCTTTGGCCTATGCAGATGATTTATTAATTTTAGTAGAAAACTTGGAAACTTCTGCTCAACCACTTATCCAGCTACTTAGCTCATTTACAAGACTTTCTGGGTTAGCAGTAAATTATAACAAATCTGAGGTATTACCTTAAATAAACTTTGTTAACCACATCTGGCTACTCAAGCGGCTTCCGCTGGTTACCCCAAGGTCTTACCTATTAAGGAATACAAATTTTACCTAACCTAGATAAAATATGGGACACAAACTCTCTCCTCTTCTTGTGGAAATGAAAACTATACTAGATAAATAGAAATATCTCAATCTTTCTTTCATGGGGAAAATTGCAGCTATCAAAATGTCTGTATCTCCTAAAATATTATACTTGTTTGCTAACATTCTACTCACATTACCAACTTTTTTTCTAATGAAAATAGATAAAATAATAGGTGATTTTATTTGGGAGGGAAAATCCTGAGAATTAGTAGAGTTAAACTGAAAAAATCACTGGTCGAGGAGGACTTGGCCTCCCTGGTTTCTAGCATATCACTGAGAATTTTGAGCTTCTCAAACAGTGAAATGGTTCAAAAACCAACTCTAAACCCCTTTATGGGTCAATATGGAAACATCTCTGATTACAGGCTCTTCCCCTCAAATGTTATCTTCAGCTCCTTATCTTGTAAGTTAAGGCAACATTCTACTATAGTCCCATCAATCAAATATTGGAATAAACTTCATAAACAACTAAATTCTAATCCCAATCTATTATTATGCACTCCCATTTGGGGTAATCAGTCTATTACTCTGGAAGGTCAATCATTATACTGCAAAGCTTTGAAAAATTAAGGATTTATTTTTTAGGTGATGTCCTATCTCATGATCACCGCACACTAGACTCTTTCACTAACACAAATCAAGTGGGGTATACCTAAAAGTGATTTCTGGAAATACTTACAATTAAGGCATGCCTTATCTGATTTACTATTAAAAGTAATGAGAATATCATCTTTCGACTCCCATGTTACCTTTTGGCTAAATAGTAGTTCTGCCCTTGTTAGCAAAATATATAAATCTATTAGAGATACATTACCAAACCAGTCTCTCTCATCTAAAGATAAATGTAGTTTTGCATTACATTATAACATATCTGACTCCCAATGGAATAATTGCTGGTCTGCCTGCCATTATTCCTATAAAGATATACATAGTATGCTTATCCAATTTAAAATACTTCACTTATGGTATAGGACACCAGCAGTCTTATACAACTTTAACCTATCTCAAAACAATCTTTGCTGGAGATGCAACTCTACATGTGGTGATTTACTACATATAATATGGTCTTAGGAGTTAGCGTATCGCATGTCAGCATGCATCAATGCAGCAATGACTGAAAAGAGCTAGCTATGCAGAGGGAATTCAGTCCTCTCTCTCTACCAGCTTGTTTTTCCTCTTTCCAACTGACTCAGTGAGCTTAGAAATGAGCAATTGTTTTTCTTTATCACTGATTTTGCAACGCTTGTTGCGGCCGTGACCACAGTCTTTTAGATGTGTATTGGGTAAAAGCACGCAAGTAGCTCTGAAGGCAACTTTGAAAAGATGGAGAGTGAAGGTCTGTGGAGGTGAGAGGGGAATATACCCATTAAATACCCTCGCATATCTCTGAGCTGACCAAAGAGGATCAACAATAATTGCTCCATAGGTTCTAGTTGCAGGTTATGTTGAGTCTGCTCAAACGGGTATCTTGGATTCACGGCTTTCATCAGACAGAAGCTCTCTAGCTCCCGAATCCCTTGATCCCAGCTGCACACCAACCTTCAGAACAGCAAGGAACACTCTGCTTTTCAGGGTCTCTTCTCCCTGACATCACTCAGGCCCAGACCAGCGGCACGGAAAGTTTTGCAGAATCCTCTTACTACACAATTCCAGGTAACCCCTCAACTTGCTTTGCCCATTGGAGGGTTACCTCAAATTAATAACAATATGAGGATTTTGTTCTTGGCTCTGGGGAAAATAGTGAATCCCTTGTTTGGCAGACACTGGTTTCTCCCATACTGCATCTACCCCCAATGTACCATGTAATTCTAAGTCTGTGTTTGATAATATTAGTACTCCTAGCAAAAGAAAAATGCTCAGTTCACTCCAGTGACTAACAGAAAGAAAGGCAAAAGTACCTAGCTAAAGGAGACAAGGCAGTCAATAAAAAGGAGAAACAAAACAGCGAAGGTGTATTGAATATAGATGGTGATAATCACTGAAGGTTTGTTTCCTTTAACAGTTCTCCAGTGTATATATATGATCTGCCAACTGAGAAGCCAAATGATAAAGGAAGCATTGTGGAAAAAATTGCCTCTTCAGTGAAGGGTAAAGGATGTAGGAGTGCAGGCAAAAACAAGATGGTAGGAGAAGGGTTGGAGCAGGTTGTAGGAGAAGAAAAGGGAGAAAGGAAATGGGGCACCGATAGCGAGGAAGATGCCCCAGAGGATTTGGAAGATAATCCGAGGGACCATACAAAGCCATCTT